>JAJIBD010020958.1:0-13054 GCA_021461705.1 Cryptotis parvus
GCATCTCTCTGGATGATTAGTGATGATGAGCATTTTTTCATATGTTTTTTGCCATTCGAATTTCTTCCTTGCTGAAGTTTCTGTTCATTTCTTCTCCCCCATTTTTTTGATGGGGTTGTTTGTTTTCTTCTTGTAAAGTTCTACCAGTGCCTGATATATCCTGAATATTAACCCCATCAGATGGGTATTGGGTGAATATTCTTTCCCATTCTGTGGACTGCTTTTGTATCTTAGTCACTGTTTCTTTGAGGTGCAGAAGCTTTTAGTTTCATGTAGTCCCATATGTTTATCTTTTCTTCTAGTTGCTTTGTTAGTGATGTTTCACCTTTGAAGATGCCTTTAGCTTCAATGTCATGGAGGGTTTTTTCCTCTATTTTCTTCAATGTACTTTATGGATTCAAGTCTGATATTGAGATCTTTAATCCACTTTGATCTGATTTTTGTGCATGGTGTTAGACACAGGTCCAAATCCATTTTTTACATGTCGCTGCCCAGTTTTCCCAACACCACTTATTGAAGAGGCTTTCCTCACTCCATTTTAGACTCGTTGCACCTTTATCAAAGATTAAATGATCATGTGTTTGAGGTTGGTGTCAGGATACCCATTCTATTCCATAGGTCCACAGGTCTGTTTTCTTATTCCAATACCATGCTGTTTTAATTACTACTGCCTTGTAGTACAGTTTGAAGTTGCAAGGTGATGCCTCCCATCTTCTTTTCCCGAGATTGCTTTAGCTATCCTGGGGTTTATTGTTCCATACAAATTTCAGGAGCCGTTTGGTCAATTTCTTTGAAGAATGTCATGGGTATCCTTATAGGGACTGCATTGAATCTGTACAGAGCTCTAGGGAGTAGTACCATTTTGACAATGTTGATTCTCCCCATCCATGACCAGGGAATACGTTTCCACTTCCTTGTGTCCTCTTTATCCCTTGGAGCAGTGTCTTGTGGTTTTCTTTGTACAGGTCCTTTACTACACTTGCAAGTTAATTCCCTAGGTATTGATTTTCTGTTGTATATCATATATACCAAATAATATGGTATTTGTATTTCTCTTCCAACTTACTTTGCTTAAAAATGACACCTCCCTCCATTTTCATGCTATTTTGGAAAAATATAAAGAGTAATCATTTCTGTAGATACAGAGCATTTTATTTTGCACACACACACACACACACACACCATGTGTTATCACTACTCGGCTACTTGACATTTCAGTTGTTTCCAGATTTAAAAATATAAAACTCAATCTTCATAGACGCGTATAAAAACTATATTATCAATTTTTCTTTTTTGGGGGTTGGATACCAATAGTATTGCAGTGCTACTTGAGTACATCAATATTAAAGTTAGTCAACACAGGTTACACTCTGGTGTAGTTACATGTTGTCAGATATATAACTCATGGTCCCATGCATGTACAAAATATGGCCTTCCTTTAATTTACCTGCATAGATCCAAATAGAGGTAGATATTTATTTGACTTAATGTTTCTGGGTTTTTTTGCCTTGCTTTGTATAGATACCAAGAATGAAAACTAATTAATCATCTGGTGGCTCTATTTTGATTATATTAAAGTTCTCATCATACAAAGTTTTCTATGGAGTAAGGAAGCCAGTTTGCTTTCCACAGACAGTAAATGGGGATTTCTTTAACTACTTATCTCTACCAACACTGGTTGTTTCTGATCTTTCTAAAAAACAGACTAGTCTCATTGTAGTTGTGAAACAGCAGGACATCACCGCAGTTTTGACTTTTATTTTGATTGATGCTAAGTTGAAACAAATTTTCTACGTGCTCTTTATATATCTGTATATTTTCTTTGAGGATGTCTCTTTAGCTTCTTTCCTTATCCTTTGATGGAACTAATAGTTTTCTTTGTTCAATTTTTTGAGTTGTTTGCATACCTTTTATTAAACATATTGATTTTCTTTCAGTTTATTCCTCTGAATATAAATTTTGGGTTTAGTACCATCTGATTCACATTTCAAAATATGTCTAAGAACACAGTGGGCTTTGAGTGATTTCTAAGCTTTTCCAGTTTGAATTATATGCTGTTTGTTACTAATTTCTTCTCTTATTTTATGAAATTGTGACCTAAAAAAGTCCATTATAGATTTTATGGAGATTCAGTGGGGACTCAAAGTTAATTAGATTTTTCTATATCTTTTATAAACAAGTATAAAAACTGATAATGCTGCAATATTCTTTTATAAAGTCCCAACTCTACACTGTAATATTATTATTAAAATTAAGTCCATAATATACACACTGTGCATTTTCAGCTTCAGTTATAATACAATTGTCTCTCAACTAATACCATCTCATATGGCTCAGCAAATTAAAAATAAATTCATATACAAAGAAATGTCTAAAACCCTACCTTGAAGTAACTAATGTAACATTGAAATCTGCAATTGATATAGCATTTCCCTTGGGTAATATCATATAGTATGCTCCTAAAAAGGATATTGTTTGATATTAGTCAGTATTTTCTTGAGGAGAGGAAATTTTCACTTTGAACTCAAAATGCTTTCACAATTAAACCCATTTCTTAAAACACATTCTTATATGAAGTAGAGGAAATTATAGCTATATTTTGTTCCGAGTAGCAATGAGGGCTTCTCTAATTGATTTGACTGTGACTTGTATTAGGTCTTAAATGACAGGACAGCTTTAACTAATAATAGTAGAGTAGACATGAGATAATGCCTAATGAATGCAGAGTTGAATTGGCAGAACAGAAAATATCACTCTGCAGAAACTTCACAGAAGATTCAGAAGTTCATGCACCAGAAGTTACCATTGCATATAGAATTTGAATTTGAAACCTTTTAAAATTGCTGTTTCAGTCTTTAGACAAATGACTGATGTGTTAAGCCACAGAAGGAAATACATATATGTATATAAAAGCAAAGTAGACAAAACCATGTGAAAACACATGGGATTGTGCTGTCTTTTGAAGTAGCAGACTTTCAAATGTCAAGGGCAGGTGCTGTATTCATAAAGTGTTTGCTCAATGGTCATATTTGAAAGAAGAGACATCAGAAACAGAAAACAAAACTTGTGGACTATTCCAAGAAAACATTGGAATAGGGTGGTTGAAATTTCAAATTTTACCTCTAGCAATAAATAATAAATAGACCTTTCTTATCTAATGCTTTTATCAGTCCAACACTGACTTGTTAGAAGCGGAGAATCCTCAGTGAATAACATTTCAAGTAATTGGAGAAGAGAATACTAATAGTATATCCTCAAGAGAGCTATTTGAAAACCAGTCTGAGATTCTACTGTATTTAAACATGCTCATTATTGCAGAGAGATAATGAATTGATAATTTATGATATGCATTATAATGGCTTATTCAAATTGTAGGAGGCATAAGTAATACAGAAGAGGATTGTTCATTATTGAAAGAGAAACAACTATTACATTGGTTATTGCTCCTCCCAATTTGAGTATAAGTTCACAGTATGGATAGTAGCAATATAAGAATAAATGAGGGTAGGTATCATTTTGGAGATATATTTCTTGCCTAGAAACAGAAAACCATGTTGAAGATAAAGCATGTGTTTATCTTCCAAATGTCAGAGTCTTTTTCATAAATTTTCCAAAAAAATTTGGAAACTTTTTCTAATGCCTTTATTGTATTAGTTATTTCTTGACATAAGACTTTTTTATTACATGAAATAATAGATAACTTAGATAACTTGCTAAGCATTGTTTGAGATGTTAAAAATAGGTGCAGTTTATCGGTTTTGAACATAATTTTGAGATCACAATTATATTCATTGAAAACAATAGTATATTTTATGATTATATGTTTCAATAATTCAAAACAAAACCTGAAATCCAGCATCAGAAAAATAAATGACTCTAAATATTTGCCTCACATTCTCAGATATACAGTGGGAATAACAACTGTAAGCTTATCACACAGTCGGGCACCCGCTGTCTCGACAGTGCCGGGAAGCGAAGTTCCCTTCTCTACCTCCTAAGCCGAAGTAGGAAATGGATGAAACACCTGTGGAATCCGATAATGAAGTTTTAAAAGGCTTTCTTTACTTATCACAGGTTCAGGCATACAAATCTAGCAAAAAAAAAAACCCTGATGCTTAGGATTCCAGGCTAGAATCCCCAGCCACGTATCGGGCCAAGATGGCGCGCATTACACCACGGAAAACTCCAAGGGGAATAAACGCTAGAAGCAAGATCCCACCGAGGAATGGCGAAGCCCGGAGAGAGGAACCGGTAACTTACACCACCCCCAACTGTGACCTTCCTCCCATTGGTTAATGGAAAGGGGGGCAGGGGGAGGGTCCACTGCTCCCTTAAGGTAACTCCCTCCTGCATCTCACCTAGGACCTTTACCGTCTATAATGTTTTGAGCCGGAAGCGCCCTTGAAATGTAAGAAGGGGGCTCTGAGATGGCATGTCACTGTACCAAGAGACCACCACCAATCCAAACAATTCCAAGCTCCTCTCACAAGTTCCCCCTCTACTTCATTGTAGTTTTATATTTATCAGGGAGCCATGCTTTGTTTGCTTCAAGCAAAACACTATTTCTCCAGGTCACTACTTAAGTGTCCCCACGCGGGTTGTGGCTAATATGTTGGTAAGATAGCTAGTCCATGATGATCAGATAGCAAAGTAATATTTATACCAGTTAGTATAGCATACATGGTCGGATAAACTGCCGCCTTTAGACTACCCCTTATCTACGGAGTGATTTATGGAGGCAATCCAGAGCAGATGCAGCCGCCCTAGAGTCCTGCAACATCACATAGGAATTCCGTGAGTTAATGAAAACACATTTCCAAACATTAGGTCATCCATTCACATGCTGAGAAAATCTAGATTGCACAGACAGAATCACTTTAGGAACTTTCTCAATAAAATATACATATGAGCTAAATGGTTGTGATGAAGTATGTTTTAATCAAATAAAATCAGGTTATATTTTCCAGCTAGTGATCCTGGTTGAACTTCTGATCTACACCTAAAATCTGAAAGATTATTTCTGAATGTGTCTTGGACCACACTCATGTGTTAAGGGCTTACATCTGACTCTGGGCTGAAGGACTACCTGGTGGTGCTTGGGAGACCATTCAAGGTACCCTGGTAGACCTGGGTGAAAGACAAGCAAAACAAGCAGAGGCTTCCTGCACCATCCATCGGTGTTCAGGGTTTTTGAGTTCACTTTGGATTTTCGCATTGCATAATTGTTGTAATTACAAATGTTCTCTTGTTGCTAGAATGTTCTGCCTGTGGTGAACCCTAGAATTCTAACCTCTAAAGTCATGGTTCATAAATAAACAGATTTTCAGGATAAAAACATAAGCAGGAAACCCTATACTGGGCACTGTCAGAGGCTTTTTATAAATTTAACCTACTTAATCTGACCAAAATATAATAGATGAAAAACCTGGGAGGTTTAGAAATATTAAATAATTTTCTCATGGGCATACAGTCATTGAATATCAAAGTCTGAATGTAATCCCTGGTTTGTTTAAACCTGAAAGTCACAATGAAACCATTGTAGAACAGTGTTATTTGGGTGACACAGGAAGATATTATTTTATCGCAGCTGCTGCTTGCTTTCTTAAACATACACTAAGCACATATGGACATTGTTCATCTTGCCGGGCAGAGAGTCAGGTTGATGGAATATAAAATGAATGAAACTTGGAAGGCTCTGTCCCCTCCGGCCTAGCAATTCAAGCTGGCTGTTTTAGGAATGATGGCATATTTGTAAATTGAATATGTGAAAACATTTCAATTATTTAACTTAAATACAATTTGATAAGATATCAATTTATAAAAATACAAGCAAAGATCATCATTTAAACCTAACTATTGGCATATGGTTAAGTATAATCACAAGAAGATGTTCAGTTAATGAAGTGAGTTTTTCTTTTTAGGTGTGGTGGTATATCTGACCTTGTAATACTAGTTGCAAGAGCTGAGGAATAAGCTTCAAGGCTAAAGCTGCTCCTGTAGATTAAAGACAGAGGTAGTGATAAAAACAGTTCTTGCTAATAATTCTGCCAGGTGAGAAAAAGCAGAGAAATTCAAAATTGAAAAAAGAGAGATACAGCTAAAGAAATTAGAAAGAAAAGCACCTGAAGTAAGAAAGACACTCTCCCTTCTGAGTTATATCTGTGCCTCAGGAGAGAAAAAAAAACTCAAATTAAAAATAATTTTCAACATAGTGGGAAAGGGGCTGTGAAGAGCTTCCCTTGAAAATCTGAAGGGCAATTGTGTGCATTTCCTATTTTGTAGCAGAATTATAAAGAGATGAAGGAGAAAACACTTACTGGAACATCTGCTGTGCAAAAACCACTTCAAGAAAAATAAACAGGCAGCAGAATGAGCACATCTGCCCGACCCAGGGCACGCCGTAAGGTTCTACCAAAGCAAAGACAAAGCATAAAATAGGAAGGGCTCGGAGGGCAACACATGTGCTTTGGTTTCAGAGCCATTGAGGGTTAATCATCCAGAAGGTATTTTAAGATAGGGAGACACACCTCTCAATCTGGCTACCAAATGGAAAGGTGTCTGGGTAGGCAATATAACTACAGTAGTCAAATGAGAGTAGGGACACCAAAACAGCTGATTATCGTGTGTGCAGAAATCACTGTAGCCGACAGAGAGCTAAAGGGTGAAGCTCTAGGATACTTTTGCTTAGGAGACTTGAGTCTTGGTGTGAGCCATATGTTCCAATTTATCAGAGTTCTCAGCTTCAGGGAAGTCTGCAGGTTATAATAGATTGAAATTTTTATATGGAATCATGAAAGATACTGTATTATTATTATTATATTGTTGCCATATTATTTTATTGTATCACTGTTCCTCCTGCTCATCATCGACATTTGCCTCGAGCTGGGCACAGTAACATCTCCATATGTCTTGTATCTCATGCTAGCGGAGATCAAGGGCATTCGCTTCTTGCCCAGGAACAAAAAAAGCAAAGCCTCACTCCATTCCATGAGATCATGGGAATCAGATTCATAATTGTTACTGGTATTTGGGCATATCAAATACGACATTGGTAGCTCAGTCCGCCATGCGGTAGCATACTCTGTAGGCATCTCGTAATCCAGCATTTGTTGATGAACCCAGCAAGGCCGCCAGCGGCAGCACAAACCGGGCTGTGATAGGCTGGCACCCTCGCTGAGTAGAGTTCTGATGAAAGAAAGTCCTATGTGGAAATGGAGGCCCCTCATGATGGAGGGGGTCGTTTGGCTTGTTGCAAGGCTCTGGCCGGGGTGGTACAGGCGAGAACCCGCCATCCCTCCTGGGCTCTGGTGAGGGCTGGGGCACTGGCGGAGAAGTTAAGCAGCCCTCCCCATGTCTGTGGCTCAGAATCAAAGCATACCAGAGCCAGATTTAAAAAAACTGCAGCAGGGTGGATCTCAGTGAGCCAAGCTCTGATAGGTCTGGTTAGGTGTAGGAGTCTCTGATGAGAAGAGAATCTGGTTGTGGAAAATGGAGGCCCTCATGGAGGTAGGGGTTGTCTGGACTTAAGTTATGTTAAGTTTTCCGCTGGGGTGGCGGCCAGGGCTAGAACCCGCCATCCTTCCTGGGCATCTTGTGAGCGGCAGGCACATGGAGAAAAAAGCAGTTCCTCCCCATGTTTGCAGTCTATGAATCAGCATACCTGAGCCAGATTTTAAAAAACTGCTGCAGGGTGGATCTAGGTAAAAAGCAGCCTGTGATAGGCTGGTCTGCCAAAGGAGTTCTTGATGAGAAGGAAGTCTGGTTGTGGAAAATGGAGGCCCTTATGGAGTGGGGTTGTCTGACTTGTTACAAGGCTCTGCTGGGGTGGCAGGCCAGCTAGAAACCTCCAAAACCACCGGGTGCCCTACAAGAGGCTGGGCACAGGAGAAGAGTAGCAACTCAGCCCTGATGTCTGTGAAGCTCTGGATCAGCATACCTGAGCTTTTCGGATTTAAAAAGAGTGTATCAGATCTTGAAGAGCCAGGTCGTGATAAGCTGGTTCTGCTGGGTGGAGTTCCTTGACAAGAGGGAAGTCAGATGTGGAAAATGGAGGCCTTCATGGAGTGAGGGGTCTTCTGGCTATTGTAAGACTCTGCTGGGGTGGCGAGCCAGGTTGTGTGAACCCCGCCAGCCTCCTGGCACCTCGTGAGTGGCTGGGCAATTGAGAGCAAGTAGTAGATCACCGTCCCATGTCTGGTGAGAGCCTCTGGATCACCATACAGTTTGATTTAAAAAAAAAGACTGCAGGTGGATCTTTGATGAGCCGGGTGGTGACAGGCTGGTCTGCTGGGTGGAATTACCAGAGGGAAGTCCAGATAGGAAAGTGAGGCCCCTCATTGAGTGGGGCCACTATTTGTGCAAGGCTCTAGTGGCGGCCACAGTACCCGCCATCCTCCTGGTCGCCCTGTGAGCGACTGGACACAGGGAGAGTGAAAGCAGCAGGTCCCCACCCATGTCTGTGAGTCTCTGGATCAGCATTCTGAGCTGGATTTAAGAAAGATTGCTGCAGGGTGGATCTCAAATGAGGAGTTGGGCTGATATAGGCTGGTCTGCTGGGCGGAATTCTGACAAGAGGGGATGTCCAGATGTGTGAAAATGGAGGTCCCTTGCTGGAGTGGGAGTTCATCTCTTGCCAGTAAAGGCTCTGCTAAAAAGTGGTCAGACTAGAGCCCAATCCACCTGGGTGCCTTTCGTGAGCATGCTGCAATAGGAGAGCAAGTAGCAGCTCTGCCCCAGGTCTGTGAGTTCTGGACTAAAGTACCTGAGCTGGATTTAAAAAAAAAAAAACTGCTGCAGGGTGGATCTCAAGAGCTGGACTTGTTAGGCTGGTCTGCTAAGTGAGTTCCTGATGAGAAGGAAGTCTGATGTGGGAAAAATGAGGCTCTCTATGGAGTAAAATATCTGGGTTTTGCTGCAAGGCTCTTCTAAAAGCCACACAGGGCTAGAACCCACCATCATTCCTGGGCTCCTGTGAGCTGCTGGGCACAGGGATAGCAAGTAGCTGCTCTGCCAAAGTTGAGTCTCTGGACTGTGCATTACCTTGATCCAGATTTAAAAACGCATGCTGCAGGGTGGATTGATGAGCTGGGCTGTGATAGGCTTGTCTGCAGGGTGGTGCCTCTGAGGAGGGTCCAGATAGGAAAGTGGAGGCCCTCATGGATTGGGGGTTCATCTATCTTGCTGCAAGGTCTGCTGAAGGGCGCGCCTGAATTATCATCAGAAAATAATAATAATTTATTGTTATTAATTTGAGGCAGAAACGGGAGAGATAGATGGTAGATCTGCCAATGCTCTGTACCCAGCTGATCATGAGGTGTCTTAGAGAAGGCACATGTTCTAGCCCTGGCCAGCCATCCCAGCAGACCTCGCAAGAAGGCAGAGGAAACCCTACACCATGAGGTAGCTATTTTTAACATCCAAACTCCACAGCTCATCAGAGCCCCACCCAGCAGAAAAGCTGATCTTTCCCCGTCCTACTAATTTTTCCTGGTCTATCAATATGTGTACAATATGAGCGGTTACATAATAGTATCCCACCTGCACGGTATAGCCTGAAAGCTACCCATGTTGGTATTTTGATATGCCAAATATCAGCAACAATTATAGACCTCATTCCTAAGGACCTGAAGGAACAGCAGCCTGAGGTTCTTCATGTTCTTAAAGCAATCAGTTACACTTGGGCACTAGCATGTGACAGAACATGTGGATGTTAGCCAGTGACCACTCTAGCAAAATTAATGAACAAGGGGAAGACAGGTGATACAAGTTATCATGTGGCGGAGGGGATTCGCCACACTTGGCAATGCTGGAAGATTGACTCCAGTGAGGCTCCGTGACTGTCTTTAAATAAAATCAGAGGCAGTATCAAGCAGAAGAATTAATTACAAATTGCCTCCCAAACTATTTCTCTAAATTTAGCAAAGATAATTTAATATCTTCTCTTGATGGTACCAACATTTCACAAATTCCAGGTTAAAGCTTTGTCTCAGAAAATAATCTGGAGGTCCATTTCTACGCTAAACTTGATGATGGATTGAAAAAAGATTTTCACTGGCTTTTTTCATAATTACTTGTGAAACTTGTGCATATTAGAGTCCTAAACCCTGCAATCTGGAGTGACATTAGTATTTTACATAAAAAATACATGGATTTTAAAGATGGGATTCAGAACCTTTGGAGATGAGTAAATTATTCTGCATCATAAAGATGGGATTAATGTAAATCCATCTGGACACTTAAAGTCAAATAACACTATTTTTAGAGAAAAGGCTGGATGTGGTGAGAAAAGAAGGTCAAAGAGATGCCTACTGTTGGCCTTAGAGTAGAATTCTACACAACTTAGGAGGAAAAAAAGAATGAGAGAAGCCTAGAGAAACTAGGACAAACCAGGGTGGGAGAAAACAAATGATTGCGCAGTATCTCTAGAAAGCAATCAATTTTCCTAATAACTGAACCCAGCAACACCTTGACCTGTAACTCAAGCAGAATTGTAAGATATTAATTTTTGGTTTTGAAGTTTTGCTGCTGGAAAATGCATAGTAATATTAACAAACAAAAACATCCTAGCACTTATGTAGGTAAATAGATCCAGCACAATTGGGTTATTCAAGATTCTTTTCCGTCTCATTAGTTTATATATACTACCTAAAAGAAAAAGGATTACTTTGCCCTTGATCACTTGATCACTTGAACCCCCGTATTCATCGATTTGCTCCGAGCGGGCGCCAGTAACATTTCCATTGGACCCTATCACGTGCCAATGTAGCCCAATGGCATCTGGTTGATTCAGGAATATGAAGAGCCTCAAACCGCTCCTTCAGGGTCTTAACAAGGAAGTCTGACCATCTTGTAGGTGGGCGGCCACGTGATCTTTTGACATCCCGTGGGATCCAGTCGGTAACGGCTCTAGTCCAGCGGTTGTCTCCAAATCGCATTACATGTCCAGCCCATCTGAATTTCGATGCCTTGGCAAACGAGACAGCGCCCCTGATTCTGGAATAGCGACGGAGGTCAGAACTCCGGATTCCTTCACCTCACTTGAGTGAGACGTGATATTCCAAGCATAGCTCCTTCGATGCCTCTCTGGGAGACCCGAATAGCATTCTCTCATCCTGCTTTCAGAGGGCCCAGGTCTCTGAGGCGATGTTAATGCAGGGAGAACGGTGGAGTCAAAGAGATGTGCCCGGAGCCGGAGGTTCTTTGTCCTTTTTAGCTATTTCTTCGATGCCTTTGAAGGCATTCCATGCCGCTCTCTTCCTCCCGCGCAGCTCAGGTTTTAGGTCGTTCATCATGTTGACTTCTCGACCCAGGTACACATAACTGCTGCATTCAGAGATGTTTGTTCCATTGAGAGTGAATGGGGCCTCCGGAACTAGTTCATTTCATGAACATAGTTTTCTTCAGATTCAGCTGTAGACCTACCTTTCCACATTCTCGGTCAAAGTCAGCCAGCATTTGTGCCGCTTGGCTAATGTTTGGTGTTATTAGAACGATGTCATCAGCGAAGCGGGAGGTGGTGTAGTTGCCGACCATCTATCTTCACCCCATTCCTTCCCATTCTAATTGTCGCATGATGTTCTCGAGGGTGGCACTGAAGAGTTTTGGTGAGATGGTATCACCCTGTCGAACCCCCCCTTTGACATCAATGATCACTTCTTTTGTAGAATGGTGAGATCCTGGTGGTGAATCCGTAATACAGCTCACGAAGGATCTTGATGTATTGGGTTTGGAACACCCCCTGTTTGACTAGGGGCTTCGATGACCGCTTCAGCTCCCCACAGAATCAAAGGCTTTCTGTAAATCAATGAACGTGAGACAGAGCGGCATCTTGTACTCCCTACAAACCTCAATGAGCTTGGTTACTGTGTGGATATGGTCGATTGTGCTGAATCCTTTCCGGAAGCCTGCTTGTCTCGCATGGTTGTCCTTCATCTAGTGTTCTGCCAATCCTGTTCAGGATGACTCTCGTGTAAACAGCTTGTAGATGACAGACAACAGGCAGATGGGGCGATAGTTGGATGTCGTGAATGTCTCCCTTCTTGAACAGTAGAACTGTCCTGCTGGTTTTCCATTGGGAGGGCACCTTGCATTCGGACAGGTAGCAGGTGAAGAGCCGAAGCTAGTGTATTGATGAGTACCGACGGCAGATTCTTCAGGTGTTCGGGTCTGACTTTGTCTGGGCCTGGTGCTGTTCCCTTCTTTACCGACGAGATGGCATGTCGGATTTCAGAAGGGAGAACGTTGGGAATGACATATCCATCCTGTGGAATTTGGTATGTGGGCAGGTGGATGTGGCTATCAAAGAGATTTGAGTAGAAGTCCTGGATAATCTCTCCATTGCCTTTCTGGAAGATGTGATAGATCCATCAGGCGCTCGGAGGGCAGTCATCTTGGTCTTATAGTTGGCGAAGGACAGGCGGGCAGTGCAAATGCTTTTCCGGGCTTCTGCTGCATCTTCCAGTATTTCTGCTCTTCTGTCTTTGAGGTCTTCTTTTATCGCTTCTCTGCAACTGTTTAGCAAGCTTGGACGTTAGCATTTGGTCTCCTGAGGCTCGCGCTTTGCCACGTTGGCAAATGAGCTCAAGAGTTTCTGAAGACAAGCCGGCCCTTTGTGCTCTTTCTCTCTCGGCATTCTTCGCACAATCATGGAGGTGCTGAACCAGTCGGTTGTATTCTTCATCGATGTCATCAATGATGGTATTCTTCCCATGTTGCCGCAATGGTGCCAAAGAGTTCCCAGTTGGTGGTCGCTCTGGGAGTTCTCTCTTAAACTTTGCAGCCTTTCTCCCCATTGCGGGAAGTAGAATTTTGCACCTAAGGAGACGGTGGTCCGATCCTGTTTGGAATTTGGGGACGACAGCAACATCGGTCAGGAAACAAAACCGCCGATTGAAGATGATGTGGTCAATTTCATTGTGGAACTGTCCGCCAGGAGATTCCCATGTCCAACGCTTTCGCTTCAGCCTTCTTGGAACTGTGAGTTCCCATGAATGGTCCTTGGTGGACATGATGAACTCAGATAGTCTCTCACCCTGTTCTGCTCCATTCTAGGCCA
>JAJIBD010020959.1:0-113361 GCA_021461705.1 Cryptotis parvus
TCTGTGGTGTAAAGTGGTATCTCATTGTTGTTTTGATTTGCATCTCTCTGATGATTAGTGATGATGAGCATTTTTTCATATGTTTTTTGCCATTCAATTTCTTCACTTGCTGAAGTTTCTGTTCATTTCTTCTCCCATTTTTTTGATGGGGTTGTTTTGTTTTCTTCTTGTAAAGTTCTACCAGTGCCTGATATATCCTGGATATTAACCCCTTATCAGATGGGTATTGGGTGAATATTCTTTCCCATTCTGTGGACTGCTTTTGTATCTTAGTCACTGTTTCTTTTGAGGTGCAGAAGCTTTTTAGTTTCATGTAGTCCCATATGTTTATCTTTTCTTCTAGTTGCTTTGTTAGTGATGTTTCATCTTTGAAAATGCCTTTAGCTTCAATGTCATGGAGGGTTTTTCCTCTATTTTTCTTCAATGTACTTTATGGATTCCAGTCTGATATTGAGATCTTTAATCCACTTTGATCTGATTTTTGTGCATGGTGTTAGACACAGGTCCAAATTCATTTTTTTTACATGTCGCTGCCCAGTTTTCCCAACACCACTTATTGAAGAGGCTTTCCTTACTCCATTTTAGACTCGTTTCACCTTTATCAAAGATTAAATGATCATGTGTTTGAGGTTGGGTGTCAGGATACTCAATTCTATTCCATAGGTCCACGGGTCTGTTTTATTCCAATACCATGCTGTTTTAATTACTACTGCCTTGTAGTACAGTTTGAAGTTGGGTAGGTGATGCCTCCCAACTTCTTTTTTCCCGAGATTGCTTTTTAGCTATCCTGGTTTATTGTTCCATACAAATTTCAGGAGTGTTTGGTCAATTTCTTTGAAGAATGTCATGGGTATCCTTATAGGGACTGCATTGAATCTGTACAGAGCTCTAGGGAGGTACCATTTTGACAATGTTGATTCTTCCCATCCATGACCAGGGAATATGTTTCCATTTCCTTGTGTCCTCTTTTATCTCTTGGAGCAGTGTCTTGTAGTTTTCTTTGTACAGGTCCTTTACACACTTGGGTAAGTTGATTCCTAGGTATTTGATTTTCTGTTGTATATCATATATACCAAATAATATGGTATTTGTATTTCCTCTTCCAACTTACTTGCTTAAAATGACACCCTCCCTCCATTTTCATGCTTATTTTGGAAAAATATAAAAGAGTAATCATTTTATAGATACAGAGCATTTTATTTTGCACACACACACACACACACACACCCATGTGTTATCACTTACCTGCCACTTGACATTTCAGTTGTTTCCAGATTTAAAAAAATATAAAACTCAATCTTCATAGACGTGCATAAAACTAGTATTATCAATTTTTCTTTTTTTGGGGGGTTGATACCAATAGTATTGCAGTGCTACTTGAGTACATCAATACTGTTAGTCAACACAGGTTACACCTGTGTAGTTACATGTTGTCAGATATATAACTCATGGTCTCATGCATACAAAATATGGCCTTTCCTCTTTAATTTACCTGCATAGATCCAAATAGAGGTAGATATTTATTTGACTTAATGTTTTGGGTTTTTTTTTGCCTTTGCTTTGTATAGATACCTAAGAATGAAACTAATTAATCATCTGGTGGCTCTATTTTTGATTATATTAAAGAAATCTCCATCATACAGTTTTCTATGGAGGTTAAGCCAGTTTTGCTTTCCACAGACAGTAAATGGGGATTTCTTTAACTACTTATCCCCCCACCAACACTGGTTGTTTCTGATCTTTCTGAAACAGACCAGTCTCACAGTTGTGAAACAGTAGGATATCACTGCAGTTTTGACTTTTATTTTGATTGATGCTAAGTTGAACAAATTTTCTCATGTGCCTTTTATATATCTGTATATTTTCTTTTGAGGATGTCTCTTTAGCTTCTTTCCTTATCCTTTGATGGAACTAATAGTTTTCTTGTTCAATTTTTGAGTTGTTTGCATACCTTTTTATATTAAACATATTGATTTTCTTTCAGTTTATTCCTGAATATAAATTTTGGGTTTAGCACCATCTGATTCACATTTCAAAAATATGTCTAAGAACACAGGCTTTGGAGTGATTTCTAAGCTTTTCCAGTTTGGACTATATGCTGTTTGTTACTAATTTCTTCTCTTATTTTATGAAATTGTGACCTTGAAAAAGTCCATTATAGATTTTATGTGGAGATTCAGTGGGGACTCAAAGTTAATTAGATTTTTTCTATATCTTTTTATAAACAAGTATAAAAACTGATAATGCTGCAATAATTTTTATAAAGTCCCAACTCTACACTGTAATATTAATATTATTAAAATTAAGTCCATAATATAATAATTAATTGCATTTTCAGTTTCAGTTATAATACAATTATCTCCTCAACTAATTACCATCTCATATGGCTCAGCAAATTAAAAATAAATTCATATACAAAGAGCTGTGTCTAAAACCCTACCTGAAGAACTAATAACATTGAAATCTACTGATATAGCATTTCCCTTTGGGTAATATCATATATGCTCCTAAAAGGATATTGTTTGATATTAGTCATATATTTTCTTGAGGAGAGGAAATTTTCACTTTGAACTCAAAATGCTTTCACAACTAACTCCATTTCTTAAAACACATTCTTATATGAAGTAGAGGAAATTATAGCTTATATTTTGTTCCGAGTAGCAATGAGGGTTTAATTGATTTGGATCAGACTTGTATTAGGTCTTAAATGACAGGACAGCTTAACTAATAATAGTAGAGTAGGACATGGAGATAATGCCTTAATGAATGCAGAGTTGAATTGGCAGAACAGAAAAACATCACTTGCAGAACTTCATTGAGAAGATCTGTAGAAGTTCATGCAACCAGAAGTTACCATTGCATATAGAATTTGAATTTGAAATCTTTTTAAAATTGCTGTTTCAGTCTTTAGACAAATGACTGATGTGTTAAGCCACAGAAGGAAATACATATATGTATATGTTAAAAGTAGAATAAACCATGTGAAAACACATGATTGTGCTGTCTTTGAAGTAGCAGACTTTCAATGTCAAGGGCAGGTGTCATATTCATAAAGTGTTTGCTCAATGGTCATACTTGAAAGAAGAGACATCAGAAACAGAAAACAAAACTTGTGGACTATTTCCAAGAAAAACATTGGAATAGGGTGGTTGAAATTTCAAATTCTGCAATTCTCTAGCAATAAATAACAAGACCTTTTCTCTTATCTAATGCTTTTATCAGTCCAACACTGACTTGTTAGAAGCGGAGAATCCCTCAGTGAATAACATATTTCAAGTAATTGAGAAGAGAATAATTAACAGTATATCCTCAAGAGAGCTATTTGAAAACCAGTCTGAGATTCTACCGTATTTAAACATGCCTATTATTGCAGAGATAATGAATTGATAATTTATGTGATATGCATTATAATGGTTTATTCAAAATTGTAGGAGGCATAAGTAATACAGAAGAGGGATTGTTCATTATTGAAAGAGAAACAACTATTACATTGGTTATTGCCCTCCCACGTTTGAGTATAAGTTCACAGTATGGATAGTAGCAATATAAGAATAAATGAGGGTAGGTAATTATTTTGGAGATATATTTCTTTGCCTAGAAACAGAAAACCATGTTGAAGATAAAGCATGGGTTTATCTTCCAAATGTCAGAGTCTTTTCATAAATTTTCCAAAAAATTTGGAAACTTTTTCTAATGCCTTTATTGTATTAGTTATTTCTTGACATAAGACTTTTATTACATGAAATAATAGATAACTTAGATAACTTTGCTAAGCATTGTTTGAGATGTTAAAAATAGGTGCAGTTTATCGGCTTTGAACATAATTTTGAGATTTTATCTCAATTATATTCATTGAAAACAATAGCATATTTTATGATTATGTATGTTTCAATAATTCAAAACAAAACCTGAAATCCAGCATCAGAAAAATAAATGACTTAAATATTTCTGCCTCACATTCTCAGATATACAGTGGGAATAACAACTGTGTTTATCACATTGTCGGGCGCTCCGCGGGGGTCCCCGACAGTGCCGGGAAGCGAAGTTCCCTTCTACCTCGAAGCCGGCGAGGAATGGATGAACACTCAGGAATCCGATACAGTTTTAAAAGGCTTTACTTATCACAGGTTCAGGCATACAAATCAGCAAAAGGAAAAACCCGATGCTTAGGATTCCAGGCTAGAACCCCAGCCACGTGTCGGCCAAGATGGCGACCACCACGTGTAAAACTTCCAAGGGGAATAAACGCTCACAAGGCGAGATCCCACCAGGAAGAAAACCGGGAGAGCGGGAACCGGCTAGTTTATACCCCCGCAACTCAGACCTTCCTCCCATTGTTATGGAAAGCAGGGAGGGTCCAATGCCCCTCAGGTAATCCCTCCCCTGCATCTCACCTAGGGCCTTTACTGTGCTAATGTTTTGAGCCGGGAATGCCTTTGAAATGTAGAGAAGGGGGTTTCTGAGATGGCATGTCACTGTACCAAAGATCAACACCAATGACAGTTAAATATTTCTCCAAGCCTTCACATGTCTCCTCTACTTCATTGTAGTTTTATATTTTATCAGGGAGCCATGCTTGTTTGTTTGGAAGCAAACAGCATTTCTCTCCGTCTAATTACTTAAGTGTCCTACGTGGCCAGGCTAATATGCTGGTAAGATCTAGCTAGTCCCACGATGATTGTGATAGCATGGGAGAATATTTATACCAGCTAGTACAGCATACATGGTCGGATAAACTGCCACATTTAGACTACCCCCTTATCTACGGAGTGATTTGGCGGGAGGCAATCCAGAGCAGATGCAGCGGCCCTTAGGAGTCCTGCAACATCACATAGAATTCCTGTGAGGGTTAATGAAAATACATTTCCAAACATTAGGTCATCCATTCACATGGTAGTGTTCCAGATTGCACAGACAGAATCACTTTAGGAACTTTCTCAATAAAATATACATATGAGCCAAATGGTTGTGATGAAGTATGTTTTAATCAAATAAAATCAGGTTATATTTTCCAGCTAGTGATCCTGGTTGAACTTGATCTACACCCAAATCTTTGAAAGATTATTTTCTGAATGTCTTGGACCACACTCACATGTGTTAAGGGTTTACATCTGACTCTGGGCTGAAGGATCACTCCTGGTGGTGCTTGGGAGACCATTCAAGGTACCCTGGGTAGACCTGGGTGAAAGACAAGCAAAACAAGCAGAGGCTTCCCTGCACTATCCATCGGTGTTCAGGTTTTTTGAGTTCACTTTCTGATTTTTCGTACTGCATAATTGTTGTAATTACAAAATGTTCCTTCTTTGTTGCTAGAATGTTCTGCCTGTGGTGAACCTCAGAATTCTAACCCTGTGTCATGGTCCACATAACAAAACAGATTTTCAGGATAAAAACATAAGCAGGAAACCCTATACTGGGCACTGTCAGAGGCTTTTTTATAAATTTAACCTTACTTAATCTGACCAAAATATAATAGATGAAAAACCTGAGGTTTAGAAATATTAAATAATTTCTCCCATGGGCATACAGTCATTGAATATCAAAGTCTGAATGTAATCCCTGGTTTGTTTAAACCTGAAAGTCACAATGAAACCATTGTAGAACAGTGTTATTTGGTGACACAGGGAAGATATTATTTTATCGAGCTGCTGCTTTTCGTTTTCTAAACATACACTACACATATGGACATTGTTCATCTGCTGGGCAGAGAGTTTCAGGTTGATGGAATATAAAATGAATGAAACTTGAAGGCTCTTGTCCTCCGGCCTAGCACCAAGCTGGCTGTTTTAGGAATGATGGCATATTTGTAAATTGAATATGTGAAAACATTTCAATTATTTAACTTAAATACAATTTGATAAGATATTGAATTTATAAAAATACAAGCAAAGATCATTTAAACCTTAACTATTACATATGGTTAAGTATAATCATAAGAAGATGTTCAGTTAATGAAGTGAGTTTTTCTTTTTAGTGGTGGTATATCTGACCTTGTAATACTAGTTGCAAGAGCTGAGGAATAAGCTTTCAAGGCTAAAGCTAGTTCTAGGATTAAAGACAGAGGTAAGATAAAACAGTTCTGCTAATAATTCTGCCAGGTGAGAAAAAGCAGAGAAATTCAAAAATTGAAAAAAGAGAGATACAGCTACAGGCTAGAAAGAAAAGCACCTGGAAGTAAGAAAGACACTCTCCTTCTGAGTTATATCTGTGCCCAGGAGAGAAAAAAAAACTCAAATTAAAATAATTTTCAACATAGTGGAAAGGGGCTGTGAAGAGTTTCCCTTTGAAAATCTGAAGGGCAAGTGTGTGTGCATTTCCTATTTTGTAGCAGAATTATAAAGAGATGAAGGAGAAAACACTTACTGGAACATCTGCTGTGCAAACCACTTCAAGAAAAATAAACAGGCAGCAGAATGAGCACATCTGCCCGACCCAGGGCACGTGCCGTAAGGTTCTGGGAAGTAAAAAGCAAAGACAAAGCATAAAATAGGAAGGGCTCGGAGGGCACACATGTGCTTTGGTTTCCCCAGAGCTATTGAGGGTTAATCATCCAGAAGGTATTTTAAGATAGGGAGACACACCTCTCAATCTGGCTACCAAATGGAAAGGTGTCTGGGTAGGCAATATAACCACAGTAGTCAAAATGTGAGAGTAGGACACCAAAACAGCTGATTATCGTGTGTGCAGAAATCACTGTAGCCGACAGGAGAGCTGGTGAAGCTCTAGGATACTTTTGCTTAGAGACTTGAGTCTTGGTGTGAGCCATATGTTCCACCCCATCAGAGTTCTCACAGCTCTGTGAAGTCTGTGTTTTATAATAGATTGAACTTTATATGGAATCATGAAAGATACTGTATTATTATTATTATATTATTATTATTATTATTATTTTATTGTATCACTGTCTTCCGTTCATCATCGATTTGCTCGAGCGGGCCACAGTAACATCTCCATATGTCTTGTCTCATGCTAGTGGAGATCAAGGGCATCTGCTTGCTCCAGGAACAAAAGAGCCTCACTCCATTCCATGAGATCATGGGAATCAGATCTATAATTGTTACTGGTATTTGGCATATCAAATACGACACTGGTAGATTGCCAGGTTCTGCCATGCGGGTTGCATACTCTTTTAGTCATCTCTAAATCCAGCATTTGTTGATGAACCGCGGCCGCTTGTGGCAGCGCAAGCCGGGCTGTGATAGGCCGGTCTGCTGAGTAGAGTTCTGATGAAAGAGAAGTCCGGATGTGGAAAATGGAGGCCCCTCATGGAGTGGAGGGTCGTCTGGCTTGTTGCAAGGCTCTGCTGGGGTGGCAGGCCAGGGCTAGAACCCGCCATCCCTCCTGGGCATCTCGTGAGCGGCAGGGCACATGGCGAAAAAGTAGCAGCTCCTCCCCATGTTTGTGAGTCTATGAATCAGCATACCTGAGCCAGATTTTAAAAAACTGCTGCAGGGTGGATCTAGGTGTGCCAGGCTGTGATAGGCTGGTTTGCTGTATGGAGTTCTGATGAGAAGGAAGTCTGGTTGTGGAAAATGGAGGCCCTCATGGAGTGGGGGGTTGTCTGACTTGTTACAAGGCTCTGCTGGGGTGGCGGGCCAGGGCTAGAACCCGCCATCCTTCCTGGGCATCTCGTGAGCGGCAGGGCACATGGAGAAAAAGTAGCAGCTCCTCCCCCATGTTTGTGAGTCTATGAATCAGCATACCTGAGCCAGATTTTTAAAAAAACTGCTGCAGGGTGGATCTAGGTGTGCCAGGCTGTGATAGGCTGGTCTGCTGTATGGAGTTCTGATGAGAAGGAAGTCTGGTTGTGGAAAATGGAGGCCCTCATGGAGTGGGGGTTGTCTGACTTGTTACAAGGCTCTGCTGGGGTGGCAGGCCAGGGCTAGAAACCTCCAAACCACCGGGGTGCCTCATAAGAGGCTGGGCACAGGGAGAGCAAGTAGCAACTCAGCCCCATGTCTGTGAAGCTCTGGATCAGCATACCTGAGCTGGATTTAAAAAAAAGAGTGTATCAGGGTGGATCTTGAAGAGCCAGGCTGTGATAAGCTGGTCTGCTGGGTGGAGTTCTGACAAGAGGGAAGTCAGGATGTGGAAAATGGAGGCCTTCATGGAGTGAGGGGTCTTCTGGTTTATTGTAAGACTCTGCTGGGGTGGCGAGCCAGGGGCTAGAACCCGGCCAGCTCTCCTGGGCACCTCGTGAGTGGCTGGGCACTGGGAGAGCAAGTAGCAGACTGCCCCATGTCTGTGAGTCTCTGGATCACCATACGTGAGCCGGATTTAAAAAAAAAAAAGACTGCTGCAGGGTGGATCTTGATGAGCCGGGTGGTGATAGGCTGGTCTGCTGGGTGGAATTCGACTAGAGGGAAGTCCAGATAGGAAAATGGAGGCCCTCATGGAGTGGGGGTCATCTGGCTTGTGCAAGGCTCTGCTGGGGTGGCGGGCCAGGGCCAGTACCCGCCATCCCTCCTGGTCGCCCTGTGAGCGACTGGACACAGGGAGAGAAAGTAGCAGGTCTGCACCATGTCTGTGAGTCTCTGGATCAGCATTCCTGAGCTGGATTTAAGAAAGATTGCTGCAGGGTGGATCTCAATGAGCTGGGCTGATATAGGCTGGTCTGCTGGGTGGAATTCTGACAAGAGGGATGTCCAGATGTGAAAATGGAGGTCCTCATGGAGTGGGAGTTCATCTCTTGTTGCAAGGCTCTGCTGGGGTGGCGGGTCAGGACTAGAGCCCTCCAATCCACCTGGGTGCCTCGTGAGCGGCTGGGCACAGGGGAGAGCAAGTAGCAGCTCTGCCCCCAGGTCTGTGAGTCTCTGGATCAGCATACCTGAGCTGGATTTAAAAAAAAACTGCTGCAGGGGTGGATCTCGAAGAGCTGGACTTGTTAGGCTGGTCTGCTGGGTGGAGTTCTGATGAGAAGGAAGTCTGGATGTGGAAAATGGAGGCCTTCATGGAGTGGGGGTCATCTGGCTTGTTGCAAGGCTCTTCTGGGGTGGCTGGCCAGGGCTAGAACCCACCATCATTCCTGGGCTCCCCTGTGAGCGGCTGGGCACAGGGATAGCAAGTAGCTGCTCTGCCAAAAGTTTGTGAGTCTCTGGATCAGCATACCTGATCCAGATTTAAAAACGATGCTGCAGGGTGGATTTCGATGAGCTGGGCTGTGATAGGCTTGTCTGCAGGGTGGAGTTCTGAGGAGAGGGAAGTCCAGATAGGGAAAGTGGAGGCCCTCATGGATTGGGGGTTCATCTATCTTGTTGCAAGGCTCTGCTGGAGTGGCGCGCCAATTATCATCGTAAATAATAATAATTTTATTGTTATTAATTTGGTGGCGAGAAACGGGAGAGACACGGGTAGATCTGCTACCGGCTCTCCCTGTACCCAGCTGATCATGAGGTGTCCAGGAGAGAAGGCATGTTCTAGCCCTGGCCAGCCATCCCAGCAGACCTCGCAAGAAGGCAGAGGAAACCCTACACCATGAGGTAGCCATTTTTAACATCCAAACTCCACAGCTCATCAGAGCCCCACCCAGCAGAAAAGCTGATCTTTCCCCGTCTCATCAATTTTTCCCTGGTTCATCAATATGCACAATATGAGCGGCTACTACAATAGTATCCCACCTGCACGGCATAGCCTGAAAGCTACCCATGTTGTATTTGATATGCCAAATATCAGTAACAATTATAGACCTCATTCCTATGACCTGAAGGAATGTTTGAGGTTCTTCATGTTCTTAAAGCAATCAGTTACACTTGGGCTACACTAGCATGTGACAGAACATGTGGAGATGTTACTAGTGACCACTCTAGCAAATTAATGAACAAGGGGAAGACAGGTGATACAAGTTATCATGTGGCGGAGGGGATTCGGTCACACTTGGCAATGCTGAAGATTGACCTGGTGAGGCTCCGGTGACTGTCTCAACAAAAATCAGAGGCAGTATCAAGCAGAAGAATTAATTACAAATTGCTCCCAAACTATTTCTCTAAATTTCCTAGCAAAGATAATTTAATATCTTCTCTTGATGGTAAATTAACATTTCACAAATTCCAGGTTAAAGCTTTGTCTCAGAAAATAATCTGAGGTCCATTTCTACTAAACTTGATGATGGATTGAAAAAAAAGACTTTCACTGCTTTTTTTCTCTTGATAATTACTTGTGGAAACTTGTGCATATTAGAGTCCTAAACCCTGCAATCTGAGTGACATTAGGCATTTTACATAAAAACATGGATTTTAAAGATGGGATTCAGAACCTTGAGATGAGTAAATTATTCTGCATCATAAAGATGGGATTAATGTAACCATCTGGACACTTAAAGTCAAATAACACTATTTCTTCTTAGAGAAAAAAATATGGGATGTGGTGAGAAA
Source organism: Cryptotis parvus (assembly GCA_021461705.1). NCBI lineage: Eukaryota > Metazoa > Chordata > Mammalia > Eulipotyphla > Soricidae > Cryptotis > Cryptotis parvus. The sequence goes on from JAJIBD010020959.1 coordinate 10,371, forward strand.
AGAAGGGTCAAAGAGATGCTCACTGTTGGCCTTAGAGTAGAATTCACACAACTTAGAGGAAAAGAATGAGAGAAGCCTAGAGAAACTAGACGAACCAGGGTGGGAGAAAAACAAATGATTGCGCAGCATCTCTAGAAAGCAATCAATTCTTCCTAACAACTGAACCCAGCAACACCTTGGACCTGTAACCTACAGAATTGTAAGATATTAATTTTGGTTTTGAAGTTTTTATGTTGCTGGAAAAATGTATAGCAATATTAACAAACAAAACATCCTAGCAATTTATGTAGGTAAATAGATCCAGTGCACAATTAAGTTATTCAAGATTCTTTTTCCAACTGTCTCATTAGTTTATATATACTACCTAAAAAGAAAAAGGATACTTTGCCCTTATCACTTGATCACTTGAATCCCGTTATTCATCGATTTGCTCCAGCGGGTGCCAGTAACATTTCCATTGGACCCTATCACGTGCCAATGTAGCCCAATGGCATCTGGTTGGTTGAGGAATATGAAGAGCCTCAAACCGTTCCTTCAGGGTCTTAACAAGGAAGTCTGACCATCTTGTAGGTGGGCGGCCACGTGATCTTTTGACATCCCGTGGGATCCAGTCGGTAACAGCTCTAGTCCAACGGTTGTCTCCAAATCGCATTACATGTCCAGCCCATCTGATTTTCGATGCCTTGGCAAACAAGACAGCGTCCCTGATTCTGGAATAGCGACGGAGGTCAGAACTCCAGATTCCTTCACTCACTTGAGTGAGACATGATATTCCAAGCATAGCTCTTTTGATGCCTCTCTGGGAGACCCAAATAGCATTCTCATCCTGCTTTCGTAGGGCCCAGGTCTCTGAGGCGTATGTTAATGCAGGGAGAACGGTGGAGTCAAAGAGATGTGCCCAGAGCTGGAGGTTCTTTGTCCTTTTTAGCTATTTCTTCAATGCCTTTGAAGGCATTCCATGCTGCTCTCTTCCTCCTGCGCAGCTCAGGTTTTAGGTCATTCATCATGTTGACTTCTCAACCTAGGTACACATAACTGCTGCATTCAGAGCTGTTTGTTCCATTGAGAGTGAATGGGGCCTCAGGAACTAGTTCATTTCTCATGAACATAGTTTTCTTCAGATTCAGCTGTAGACCTACCTTTCCATTCTCAGTTAAAGTCAGCCAGCAGTTGTGCTGCTTGGCTAATGTTTGGTGTTATTAGAATGATGTCATCAGCAAAGCGGAGGTGGTGTAGTTGCCGACCATCTATCTTCACTCCCATTCCTTCCCATTCTAATTGTCTCATGATGTTCTCGAGGGTGGCACTGAAGAGTTTTGGTGAGATGGTATCACCCTGTCGAACCCCCTCTTTTGACATCAATGATCACTTATTTGTAGAATGGTGAGATCCTGGTGGTGAATCTGTAATACAGCTCAGGAAGGATCTTGATGTATTGGGTTTGAACACCCTGTTTGACTAGGGCTTAGATAACTGCTTCAGTTTCTACAGAATCAAAGGCTTTCTGTAAATCAACGAACGTGAGACAGAGTGGCATCTTGTACTCCCTACAAAACTCAATGAGTTTGGTTACTGTGTGGATATGGTCAATTGTGCTGAATCCTTTCCGGAAACCTACTTGCTCGCATGGTTGTCCTTCATCTTGTGTTCTGCTAATCCTGTTCAGGATGACTCGTGTAAACAGCTTGTAGATGACAGACAACAGGCAGATGGGGCAATAGTTGCTGATGTCGTGAATGTCTCCCTTCTTGAACAGTAGAACTGTCCTGCTGGTTTTCCATTGGGAGGGCACCTTGCATTCGGACAGGTAGCGTGTGAAGAGCCGAGCTAGTGTATTGATGAGTACCGACGGCAGATTCTCCAGGTGTTCAGGTCTGACTTTGTCTGGGCCTGGTGCTGTTCCTTTCTTTACCGACGAGATGGCATGTCGGATTTCAGAAGGGAGAACGTTGGGAATGACATATCCATCCTGTGGAATTTGATATGTGGGCAGGTGGATGTGGCTATCAAAGAGATTTGAGTAGAAGTCCTGGATAATCTTCTCCATTGCCTTTCTGGAAGATGTGATAGATCCATCAGGGTGATGGAGGGAAGTCATCTTCGTCTTATAGTTGGTGAAGGACAGGCGGGCAGTGCAAATACTTTTCCCGGCTTCTGCTGCATCTTCCAGTATTTCTGCTCTTCTGTCTTTGAGGTCTGCTTTTATAGTTTCTCTGCACTGTTTAGCAATCTTGGACATTAGCATTTGGTCTCTTGAGGCTCGCGCCTTGCCACATTGGCAAATGAGCTCAAGAGTTTCTGAAGACAAGCGTCCTTTTGTGTCTTTCTCTCTCTCTCGGCATTCTTTGCACAATCATGGAGGTGCTGAACCAGTCGGTTGTATTCGTCATCAATGTCATCAATGATGGTATCTTCCCATGTTGCCGCAATGGTGCCAAAGAGTTCCCAGTTGGTGGTTGTTCTGGGAGTTCTCTTCTTAAACTTTGCAGCTTTTTCTCCCCTTTGCGGGAGTAGAATTTTGCACGAAGGAGAAGGTGGTCCAATCCTGTCTGGAATTTGGGGATGACAGCAACATCGGTCAGACAAAACCGTTGATTGAAGATGATGTGGTCAATTTCATTGTGGAACTGTCCGCCAGGAGATTTCCATGTCCAACGTTCGCTTCAGCCTTCTGAAACTGTGAGTTCCCATGAATAGTCTTGGTGGACATGATGAACTCAGATAGTCTCTCACCCTGTTCGTTCCATTCTAGGCCATGGGTCCCGATGTGGAGTTCTTCAGCCGATCTTCTCGGTCCTATCTTGGCATTAAAATCACCGACTATGATCTTGTAGAAGGTGTGATCTTTTTTATAGAACTCCTCCAATTCCATGTAGAATTTCTCAATTTCATCTTTTTTTGTATGTGGATGTTGGTGCGTAGACAATGAAGATAGAAATTGCTGGCAGTGGGCCACATCTCCTCAAGTGCAATCGTCCTATTCGGTTTGTTAGGCATTCAAATGAATCAACGTTGACAGCCATGTTCGTGTTGACAAGGACACCAACGCCACCGAGGCCTCTTTCGTCACATGCTCCAAGGAACAATTATTCTCCGGTGTCAAAAACAGCATGATGCGACTGACGCCTCCTCGTCTCAGTCAGACCAATGTTGTTGTACTTGATCTTTTGCGCTTGCACCATCAGATCCACAATATATGCTTCCGATGCCAGTGTACATGCATTGAAAGTACAGACAGTCATTTTAGTCCTTCTTCGTTTTGGCAGTCTAGGACAGCCATGAAATTTTATTAGGCACTGCTTGTTTGCCTTTCTTATTGCTGCCGTATTAAGGGCTCTTTCGGGTCAGGAAAATAAACATTTTTGTTACTTTTCCCTTATATTTAGTAAATATTCCACAGGTGGTAAAGTAATAATGTATAGGTTGAAAGGGTTGTTCATACTAGGTAAAGGAATATACATGATAATGCTTCAGTGTCTTTACTGAATATCACAATGTGAAAAGAGAAATCAAGAGAGAGAAATACAGTGTCTGTCATAAGAAATACCATTTGCACTTCTATATTCAGTTCAGCATTATTCACAATAGCCGGATTCTTGTAACAACCTGAGTGCCCAAGAACAGAAGACTGGGTAAAGCAAGTATGGTACTTCTACACAATGGAATGTTATGCAGCTGTCAAGAAAAATGAAGTCATGAAATTTGCCTACTAATGGATGTTGTATAGATAATTATGCTTAGTGAAACTAGTCAGAAGGAAAAAAGACAGATACAGTTGACTGCACTCATTTTTCGGCTGTAAATACAATATATTATGACACTTATATCCAAGACTAGGCAAAAAGGACCAAGGAGGACATGGCAAGGGTTGGAATCTACCGAAAATGTGTGGGAGGCAGAGATTAGGTAAGATAAAGAAAGGATCAGTTTGCCAATAATAGTTGGAAATGATAATACGATGCTTGAACTAAGTATTGAAAGTACACAAAGCAATAGGCTTGATAGCCCCTCAGTGTATATATTGCAAACCACAATGTGCAAAAGAAGAGAGGAGAGAGAGAGAGAAAGATGAAAAATGCCTGCTACCAAGGATGACAGGGATGGGGCAAGGAAGGGAAACTGGGGAAGACAGGGATGGGGCAAGGAAGGGAAACTGGGGACATTGGTGGTGGGAAACATGCACTGGTGGAGAAATGTGGATCTCACTGTGTTTTAACTTTTTTTTAAAAAAAAGAAAAGTACCAGTCATAGAGGTAGGTTGATGGGAGGGGAGAGAAACTGGGAACATTGTTCCTGGAAAATATGCACTGGAGGAGCGATGGCTGTTGGAACACGGCATGACATAAACTCAATCATAACAGCTTTTTAATGGTCTATCTCAAGGTGATTTAATAAAAAAAAATAAAAACTTCACCTAATTAGTGAAATATTATACATTTCTTAAAATTCATGATCTAATAGGAATTCACCCAAAGTCAAATGTGTTTCTTAAATATTTCTTGGGGGTTTCAGGAAAGATTTAATTCTATTAATTATAACATAATGATTAAAATAGAAGATTAAAAAAACCTTGGCTTGTTTTTGAATTAATTTTACTATATGCCAAACATTCCTGCCAAATGCAATAGATGGGATATCTTTAGAAGTGGACTTAAGGTTCTCTAGGTTGTTGCTAGAATTCTATAGCAGACTTCAGCAGGGAATATATGTAGATTTATTTTCTCTAAGCTCCTATTTAGAGAACATAAGACTGAAAATGAATGATAGCTTATAGTGATGGAAACATATAGTCTATATGACAGTTAAAGAACTAGGCCCACTAAAAAATGTAGTGCACCTGGAACCTCACCATCGTTTTGGCCTTAAAGTATGAAGGGAGAAGTAAATAATTGTTGTCCTGAAAATGTAGGACTGTTGTAACAAAAGAAAAGATGACAGTCATGATGAATGTTGTAAATACATGAACAAAATTTCTCAGAAATGAAATTGGCCTCCTGAATTACTCCTCCCCACAGCTTCCAAAGGGCTGATAGGACTAGCATCTAGAAACCAACTTCATCAATAGCTCCTTTCTAACCAGCAGACTGCTAGGAGAGCACATTCTGAAGGCCAAACTTATCACTGTCACTGTATCACTGTCTTGCCGTTCATCATCGATTTGCTGGAGCGGGCACCAGTAACCTCTCCATATGACCTGTCTCATGCAAGTAGAGCCCAAGGGCACCTGCTTGCTCCAGGAACATAAAGAGCCTCAAATCATTCCATCAGGTCATGGGAATGAGGTCTATAATTGTTACTAGTATCTGGCATATAAAATACGACAAGGGTAGCTTGCCAGGCTCTGCCGTGCGGGTAGCATACTCTTGTATGAAAAATGTAAATACACAAATTTGCATTTTTCAAAACCAGCATTACTTCAATGAAAAACAAAGTTCAAAAAGTTCTATTTGCTTTGCAAGAAATGAGATTTGATTTGCATGCTAGGCTTTGTATGCCCATCTTTGTCCAAATATCTACAAAATTAAAAAAGTGAGCCTAGTTCTCTGCCTCTGGAGCAGCCTGCATCTCCCCTCTTGAGATGTGTACTCTCTCTCTCTCTCTCTCTCTCTCTCTCTCTCTCTCTCTCTCTCTCTCTCTCTCCTATTCCTTCCCCATCCTAAAACCTCCTTAATAAAATCTGTTTTACTTCACTGAAAAAAAAAGTGAAATGACCATTACAGTGAGTTATAGCCATTGATAATTATCACATTACAAATTTCTTTCTTTTTTATTCCATTTCATTTATAAGTAAGACTTCATTTCTTTAGGAAAATATGCTTTTATTAAAAGCAAAACATACTGCCATAAATTAATTCAAATATTAAACACAGTATATTTAGCAATTTATCCATTGATATGCCATTTCCTTAGACATGAAATATTTCTAAATCTATGTTGACTGGCATGATCATATGAATAAAAGGACCCATTCTGTTATTGTGATGAACAAAATAACAGGAACAACCAAGGACTTTATCAGAGTTACATTTGTTCCCAAGACTTTCACATCACAAATTAAAAATCATTCACTCAATAGCAATCATAGAGTAGTTTTGTTGTATTTTTGTGAAGACAATTTATACAAATCACTTTGGGGAGGGAGAAAGATATTAAAATAAGCACAACAATGGCAGAAAAAAGGTAAAAAGAAAAATTGCATGAAGCTTTGGGAAGAAGCAAGGCAAAAGCAATGGGCCTTTATTATATCTATGCCAAAAAGTTGTTATTTGATAAAATACACTGTATCTCCTGATGCAATCTAAATTATATAAAAATTTTATTCTAGGTTAGAAGTTCAAATCAATTCACATTCTCAGTCTTTATCAGACACTTTCAGGATCTGTGTGCTAGTTTAGCCAGTTTTAATAATAAAAGAATCTAGTGACCTTCCCTGGAGATGATTTTTTTTCTAGTAAAAAGGTAACAAAGACTATTCTCAAAAATTCACAGAATCACCATATATTTATATATATATGAATATTAATGTTATAAGAACATCATGTAAAGATATTGTATGTAAGGACAAATATATATATATATATAAATATAATATAGTTGCCATTTGTAGATTTATTTGCAATATATCACCAGGGATATGCAGCTGTTGTTTGATTTATCACGAGATATTTTTAAGTGTTCATTACAATTGGTTTCAAATTATTGCACTAAAATAATTCTCATCATGCTATAAAGTGAAGTATAACTAAAAGGTATTTTTATTCATTCAATAAACACTGTAATATTATTTTTAATGTTTTCTTTTTAAAAATATTAGATTCTTGTTATGGAATAAAATAAACAAACATAGAATAAATATTTAAAATATTTGAAGCCAGAGATAACACAGCAGGAGACATGCTTCTCTTGCATGTGGCAAGCCCAGGTTCATCCCCTGAACCACACAAGATCCCCAAACATGTCCATAAGTGATATCTGAGCACAGAGCCAGGACCATGCCCTGAATAGCGACTGGCCAAAGAAATTAAAACTAAAAACTAAAATAAAAATAAAACTCTCTTAGAGTGAGTTTAATCACTTGATCACTTGATCACTTGAATCCCGTAATTTATCGATTTGCTCCAGTGGGCAACAGTAACATTTCCATTTGACCCTATCACGTGCCAATGTAGTCCAATGGTATCTGGTTGCTTCAGGAATACTCTGAGCCTCACACCATTCCTTCAGGGTCTTGACAAAAAAGTCTGATCATGTTGTAGGTGGGCGACCATGCGATCTTTTGACATCCCGTGGGATCCAGTCGGTAATGGATCTAGTTCAGTGGTCATCTCCAAATCACATTACATGTCCATCCCATCCGATTTTCGATGGCTTGGCAAATGAGACAGCATCCCTGATTCTGGAATAATGACAGAGGTTGGAACTCCGGATTCTTTCTCTCATTTGAGCGAGGCATGATATTCCAAGCATAGCTCTTTCAATTTCTCTTTGGGAGACCCAAATAGCATTCTCATCCTGCTTTCATAGGGCCCAGGTCTCTGAGGTGTATATTAATGCAGGGAGAACAGTGGAGTCGAAGAGATTTGCCCAGAGCCGGAGGTTCTTTGTCTTTTAGCTATTTCTTTGATGCTTTTGAAGGCATGCCATGCAGCTCTCTTCCTCCTGTGCAGCTCAGGTTTTAGATTGTTCATCATGTTGACTTCTCGACCTAGGTACACATAGCTGCTGCATTCAGAAATGTTTGTTCCATTGAGAGTGAATGGGGCCTCTGGAACAAGTTTATTTTTCATGAACACAGTTTTGTTGAGTTTCAGCTGTAGCCCTATCTTCCACATTCTCGGTTGAAGTCAGCCAGCATTTGTGCCACATGGCTAATGTTTGGTGTTATAGTTTTATACAGAATGAGTTTATAAATGTCATTACATTGTAACACCTCTCAAGTCATTTTATCAGAGGAAAATACTAAACATTGTCATTGTTTATGTCTCCATCTTCAAAGGAGTGGCCTTTATGATCTTAAGCAATGTTATACTTTCATAATAAATATACTAATCAATTAGCTTTGTTATCTTTAAATTATTTTCTTCTGGTTGATACAGTTGTATAAAGTAAATAAAATTATTTTCTAAATGATAAGACAGTAGCTTGCCATCCTTTCTATTGCCAAAATTACTCACTTTAAAATAGTTTTTTTCTATTTTTCCGGCTATTGTAAATTTATAGCTAATGTATTTTTATATTTTATATTTCTCAACATTCTAGTTTTATTCATAGTCATCTGTGGACTTTTTCTGTGCAAAATGGGGTTTGTTATTGAAGAGCTCTCAAAGTACTATCTTCTATTCTCACCGTATTCTGTTTTGTTTATATTGTGTGTATTTGCTTTCTCAGTTTATTTTTTGAATCTCAACAATATATGAATCCATTTCATATTAAATAATTCTAAAATTTCAAAATAAAAAGTCAAAGCATGAAAGGCTGTACACCAAGGAGACAAACTATTTGGAGGAGACAGATGTTTGTGGAAAGATTGTGGTAGCCACTTAATTATGTATACTTTAGAAATATATTAAATTGCAAGCAAGTCTTTTCAATGTTGCTTATATTTTAATGGCAGAACACAAGCTTCAAACTATATAAAATATATAGGTAAATAGAAGTTGCAGTGATAGTTTTGCAAGTAGAGTGCTTGGCTTGGGTGCAGCAGAACTAATTTTAGTACCCCAGTGATCCCTGAGCACAGAGCCAGAAGTCAGCCCTGAGCACTGTGTGATATCATGTATGACCCCTCAAAAAACCCAAAATTTTGGGAAAAATGTCAAGTAATGGTGTGATGGAGTACATGCCCTGGTCATGGCTGCCCAGAACCACTGCATCTTTCCTGGCTTTACATCTTGCAGGCCACTTTGTAGACCTGGAAAACACTTTAGACCTGTGACTTTCTATGTGGCAGAGTATTTTACCATGTATTCTATGTTAGCTGATATAACCATGTACCATGGTTTCTTTATCCAGTCACTGTTCTCGGACATTCAGGTTGTTTCCAGATTCTGGCTATTGTGAATAGTGAACAGTGTTGTGATGAATATAGAAGTTCAGGTAGTGTTTCTTCTGTGCGTGTTTGGGTCTCGGGATATATTCCCAGGAGTGCTGAAAGAGCTACTCTAAGACAAGACAAAACCCAAAAGAGCAACAAATTGATACAGAAAGATGACATAAAATCTCATGACAATAAGGTCTCTCAGTGTCAATGGTCTAAATGCACCATTTAAGAGACACAGAGTGGTGAAATGGATCAAAATATTGAATCCAACATTATGCTGCCTTCAGAAAAAGCTTATGAGCCATCAGAACAATGACAAGCTCAAAGTTAAAGTCTGGAAAACAATCATTTACTCAAACAACCTCTCCAAAAAGACCGGAGTGGCTATATTAGTATTCAACAATATAGACTTGAGGCTGACAAAAGTCAGAAGAGAAAGTGAAGATCACTTCTTAATAATCAAGAAATATGTATTTCAGGAAGAAATTACATTCCTAAAAATTAACATTTCAATAGCCTGGGCCAGGTGAGCTTGCTTGGGAAAGCAAACCTGAGCCTGATAGAATTGGCCCTAACTAAGACATATTGCTGTTGGTTGGGTCAGTCCAATAGGGCTATAAAATAAGCCGCCTTCTTCCTTTTTTTTCTCTGTGCTGACTCAGCTCTCTGCCAGCTAGGCTCTTTTCCCATTTGGATTCCTGCTCTGCCCAGTTGCTGTTTGGACCTAAGCATGTGGTAGTGGCCGTTTTGGCTTGAGGATTTTAACTCAAGCTCATGGCATAGTCCCAGGTAGGAATTAATAGTTTGGGGTTTTCCTGATATTGGATTATAATGCCAGAACTGGTGTAAGTAAAGGTCTTTTGTAACTCTACTGAATAAGTGAGTCTCTATCTTTATCTGCCAGCCGCTGATCCCCTGGGCTAGAAGGGTATCCTCTCCTGCACCCCTATATTGTTGGGAAACACACTGCCCCCTAGCACAAAGGTGGGCATCAAAGCATCTTCTGACAGTGGTACAAAATTGAAATATGAAATGGAGCTAATGATTAAAATCAGGGCCATAAGAGAGAATTTAATGCGCTGAAGATTTGCCTTGAATCTGGTGATGGGGGTTAGGGCGTGGGTTGGGTTCAATCCTTGCTTTTATATAGTTCCTGAAACCAATAGGAACAACCCTAGATAGGATTAGTTCAAAAAATTGAAGGGAGTGGCCCATACAATAAAAGAAAACCTCGAAACAAAAGTTATGAGATATGTAATCTAAATGTAAATTTGAAATTATATTCAAGCTTACTTTTTTAGGATACCTGAAGTATAAATGCAAAATCTTCAAGAATCATATAGAATAAACAGAGTGAAGATTTAAATACAGCTCTCAGTATCCTTGACACAAAACATAATAAGGAATATAAAAAAATGAATATTCTGACTTCCAGATATGCATGTACATTTACTAAAAAGAAATAAGTTTTCCTCCCTAACAAACAACTCACAAAACACAACCTCGTTAAATGATATTAATAATAAAAAGTTTTGGTGCACATGAAAATTCCCAAAAAATTTAACCATTATTGCCAAATATAATGATAATTAACCACAGAAACATTCAGTAATCTTAAGTAGCATGATTTACTGTCACAAATGTGTTGTTTCTATTAAACTGTCAAATTTAAAGCAATTTCACTTGATTTGTTTTAAGATTAAAAAAACAATATTTCAGTTAATTTAGGGGAATACTAAAGTAAACTTCTAACAAAACTAATTGAGCTTACTTTATATTACTAGAAACCTTGGTACAGGCAGATGGAAAAGCAATGAAGTTGTGTGCAGATCTTTAAAATATCAAAAGAATTACATTTAAGTTGGACTTTAAAGAATAAGCTATTCAATATTCTGTGCTAATATACTTAGATTCTAACAATAACAAAAAAGTCTAAAGAAAATATGCTACTTACTGAATATGCTAATGTAATTTCAAATAATTAAATGTACATAATAAAACACAAGAACTAGAATAGACTGTAAAAACTTTTATTTATAACCTTAACAGTCAGAGTCATTCTGAGATTAATATCAAAGAGAAACTATAAGGAAAAGTCAGATTTTGAAAAAAAATGTATTCTGAATGTCAAAAATCAATCATAAGCAATATTAAGACACAAATGGCAAGCTGAGAATTATGGGACCTGAAGGGGGAGTAATCTATCATAGAAAATGAGAGACATTCCTTGTGGTAAATATGACTCAATAGTTGCTTAAATCCTTTCCAACTCCAGTCTTAAAGTTTGATAGGAACTGGAAAATAAGACTTCTTTCGTCCCACTCCCTTAATTCTTTGGATTTAGCTTCCTGTCAGAAAGGTAAAATAGCACAGCAATGTAGGTGACCTGTGTAGTACTGTCCATCACACTCTACATATTTACTTTTTTTATTTTTAGGGTGGGGATGGTGTTTGAAGGCTACTCCTGGGCCTGAGCTTGGGTGCTCGGGTCATTCCTGGTGGTGCTGGGGGACCGTGTGGTGCCAGCATCTAACCTGGGTGAACCACAGCAAATGATTTAAAACAAGTGGCTTCACCCCTCTCCTACATCTTTCTTTGCAGAGATCACACCCGGCAATACTCAGGGATATTCCTGCCATTAAATACCCCTGGAAGTGCTCTGGAGATTTATCAAGGATAAGTCTTCATGGGATGATGGAGATTGAACCTGGATTGACTGAGTGCAAGGCAAATGCCCTACACTTTGTGATATTGCTCTGGCCCCTCTGTATACATCTCTTGTTCTTCTATTCTTGTTGCCTCTTGCAGGAATTCTGTTGTGGAAGTAATTAATTTTAAGACTAAGATGCCAGCAATGAATCCAGAGATTACTCACTGTGTTGTAGGTTATAAGCATTTAGAGAATGAGACATGGGTACCAGCCATCTTTTTTGTATATTGAACCTTGAATAACTTGACTCCAAGCTTTCAACTTGTTTATTAACCTCCATGGCAGGCAGATTTAATGGTATTGTCCTTCTGGCCATTGTGTATAGTAAGATTTTATGAAGCAAAGCCAATTTTTTGCATGTGATTTTTTGAGGGTTTTTTTTTTTGTAATAGAGAGATAGAAAAGTAGGATGCACATGAAGAGACTAAGCAAGCATATAGCTTCTACCTGATAGGAACTTTAGTTACAGAGAGAATTCTGGGACATCTGTAGTACTAACTTAAAGCAAGGAACATGAGTCTGAGTGCCGCTTATAAGTCAATTATTATTGGTTTTCAGTTTCTTCCGGGAGATGGATGCTCCAATCTCTAGGTGAGACTTTCCCCACTAAAACTAAGGAAATTCTGAGGGAAAGTGGGAAACTCTAAGTCAATTCTCATAATTTCTGGGAACTGCTGCCTTAATTGTTAAATCTGAGGAGTTACTAGTTGCATCCACTATAGCACGCCTGACTTCCAGCAGAGTTTTCTAGCTTCTTCCAATGATTATACAGGAACTTGACAATGTTCTTTATTATATTCTTATTGCTAGTTAAAATTAAAGTGGTCTCTGTTATGTTATATGCAACTAAACCCTGACGAAAAAAATAATGATTTGGCAATGTATAAAGTGTTGAGCATTCTACATAATTGCTAATGGTAATCTAAATAGTTATGGCATTTATAAAAATTATTTTCATAATATATGCATCAAAATAGTAAAATTTACATCTATCAATTTGACCAAGCAGAGATACTTATAATAATTCTAAGGAAACAGTTTTTACTATTCAGAAAATTTGTTTAATATTTATGTATAGTACAACATTCATCACAATATTTACATTGAAACAATAGCAAGAGCTTAGAAGTAACCCAAGTGAAATACCAAATAGTATCTGGAATATGAGATAAATATATATTGTATGCATACATAGCACTGTTAGTATGTGAGCACTTATATATGTGTATGTATATGTATACACATAATGGTGTTAGTATATTTACATAGAATAAATCATAGTCATTAAAATTAAATATGTGTAGTTATGCTCAAAGTTCCCAAGAAGTATGATTGAGAAAAGCATCCAAACAAAGTTAAACACAATATTCTTTTTTACTATGATGCTATGTATAGAAAAAATGCCAGGAAGTAGTAGTACCAAATTCAATAGAGTTCTGATCTCTATTGAAGTTAAATGAGCAATTCTTTTTTCATTGAATTGAGTTTTCCTTATCTTTGTTCTGCAAACATTCTGACATAAACATGTATTGCCAGAGAAAATAAAATGTGTTGTAGTTGAAATTTAGGGTTTCTGCTTATTAGAAAAGTGCTGGTAGGTTTCGGACACAGTGTTACTGAATCAACCAAAATTGGATGTGGACTTTGACCCCTTTTGTGTTGTTGCTGTTGTCCTTCCCTATTTTTCTGAATCTGACACAAAAAGGCAGAAGGAACGAATGACTTGTCAATATTCTCTTTTATGTTTTTCCAGATAGCCTGTTCACACCTTTAGCTGCAGTTTTTGTCTAGCGAGAGGACCCGGTGAAACTCAGGAAAACAGCTTTCTGAAAGGGTGCGATGATTCAAGAATGGAGATTTGTATCCTCCATCAACAGTTACAGACTGGCAGTTGCAGAGCAGGTAACCTTCGGGTAGTGATAGGAATTTGAGCTGTGAGTTCACACACTAAGTTATGGTTTTACTTCTTCTTTTTGAATGAACAAAGTCAAAGCTGAGAATTAACCAGCCTACCCAGGCTCTACTTCATATTGTAGTTTTAACCTTCTTCACTGCCTCTGCTATTTCCTGTGGTTGATTCAAAGCAGGAACAAACTGTGGATTCATACTACATAAATTTATCGTATCCAGACTTATGTAGCTATTCTGGAACATTCTGCAGGGTTGTCTTTTGTTATGACCTGCTGTAAAACCTGATGGTGTGTGTACTGTAAACATAGAAAGGTCTAGCTAACAAATGGGTCCCTAGTCATTTTTAAAATCCCATTCCTACTTTAATATATTTTACTTGTGTGTTGGAGCACGCACTTTATTTAGAAGTTCCTTTATTATTATTTTTAGGGTTTTAAAATTATTTTCTTCTCAAATGTCACAGAATGTCTTACCACCCATCTGCTCAAGAGGCGAATTATGAAACTGACAGTCTTTTGCGACACCTCCCTAAGTGGGAGGAATGAACACATTTTCATTCAGTTTGGGAACTTACATTTTTGGCTTTATTCTTTTCCCTGAGGGAATAGTTCTTTTGAACAGGGTCCACATTACATAAGTATTTGCAAAATGTGTAAGAAAACAAGAACTCTTGAAAACAATGGTACTGCTGACAAAGCCTAACTTCTTAAGCTAACAAGGAATCATTGAGAAGTTGCCATTTCAGCACCCAAATGGCTCCTTCCAGTCAAATATTTAGGAAAATTTGACACAGCAGAGTTGCATACATATATGCATTTTTAGAGAAATGTAGAAAATATAGGACTACAATATTATATTTAATTTGATCACTTGATCACTTGACATCCGTTATTCATCGATTTGCTTGAGTGGGCACCAGTAATATTTCCATTTGACCCTATCACATGCCAGTGTAGCCCAATGGCATCTGGTTGCTTCAGGAATACAAAGAGCCTCAAACCGTTGGTTCAGGGTCTTGACGAAGAAGTCTGACCATACTGAAGGTGGGCGGCCACGTGATCTTTTGACATCTCGTGGGTGACAAGATGATTCCTTGTTAGCTTAAGTAGTTAGACCTTGTAAGCAGGACCATCATTTTCATCATCTAGTTCAGCGGTGGTCTCCAAATTGCATTACATGTCCAGCCCATTCAATGTGTTGGCAAAAGAGAGAGCGTCCCTGACTTTGGAACAGCAATGGAGGTTGGAGCTCCAGATTCCTTCTTTCACTTGAGTGAGGCATGATATGCCAAGCATAGCTCTTTTGATTCCTCTCTGGGAGACCAGAAATAGCATTCTCATCCTGCTTTCGTAGGGGCCCAGGTCTCAGAGGCGTATGTTAATGCAGGGAGAACAGTGGAGTCAAAGAGATATGCCCTGAGCCGGAGGTTCTTTGTCTTTTGGCTATTTCTTCTATGCCTCTGAAGGCATTCCATACCACTCTCTTCCTCCTGAGGTTGTAGGTCATTCATCATGTTGACTTCTCGATCTAGGTACACATAACTGCTGCATTCAGCGATGTTTGTTTCATTGAGAGTGAATGGGGCTTTTGGAACTAGTTCATTTTTCATGAACATGGTTTTGCTGAGATTCAGCTGTAGCCATATCTTTCCACATTCTCGGTAGAAGTCAGCCAGCATTTGTGATGCTTGGCTAATGTTTGATGACATTAGAACAATGTCATCAGCGAAGAGGAGGTGGTGCATTTGCCAACCGTCTATCTTCATTCCCATTCAAATTGCCGACTGTCCATCTTCACTCCCATGTATATACATATATATGTATATACATATATATATTTACATACATACATATATACATATATATTTATGTCATGCAAATAAATGCAGTCATTCTATATGTGTCTTTTTCTTTCTGTGTAATTTCACTCAACATGATCCTCTCCATTTCCATCAATTTATAGGCAAATTTCATAACTTCATTTTTATAACAGCTGCATTGTATTCCATTTCATAGCAGCACTATTCACTATGCCAGAATCTGGAAACAAACAGAGTGCTGAGGACTGATGACTGGATAAAGAAACTTTGGTACATCTTTTTAGCTAATTGATAAAATGAATCTATTTATTTGGTTTTGTCTATACCCAGCACTGCTCTGTTGCTCCTCCAGTTTCTCAGGAGTCACTTTGTGCTCAGGGTCACTTTTGTGGTGCTTGGGGGAACTTGTGGTGCCACAGATTGAACTCAGGCCTGGGAATTATGCAAATCATCAACATAGTTCATTGAGCTCACTCTCAGGTCTGCAAAAAAATCTATTTTTAAATTCCGATACATTATTTTCATTATTTTTTCCTTTTCGAAGCACGGTTCTTTTTAGTATTTCCTTAACATTTGTTTAAAATCTATTTTTATTTAATAAAAAAGCAATTTCTATTATGTGGGGACATCCTAAGTGGCTTTCAGGCTGCCAGAAAACACTGCTGGTGATTCTAATCCATCTGAAATAATGGCTCCATTGTGGACGCAAAGCTTAGTGCTTCTCTGGCCCTGTGGTGCTGGTATTGCCTGGACTGCCATAGTGGTGCTCAGAACCCTCCAGGGTACCATTCATCTATGCTTGAGAAATCGTACAGTGTCATGGATAAGACCGCTGTGTAGTACACACTTTAATCCTGTACAGTATTGCTAGTGCCTAACATTAATTTCATTTAGGGGCCAGAGAGATAGTACAGCAGATAAGGCACTTGCTTTGCACATGGCTTATCCAGGTTTGGTTTCCCATACTACAGCAGTAGTCCTTGAGGACAGAGCCAGAATTAAGCCCTGAGTATCATGAGGTGTGGTGCCAACCAACAAATAATAATTGTTAAATTTTGAGATATTTCAGACAATTAAAATATCAGTGTGGGACAATTTGATGTATGTTCATGCTAAACTGCTTCCATATGCATGTCTGTTGTTTACCTTTGAAAGGTGTTAATCCTAAGAGAGTCTATAATACCAGTAAATCAGACTTTTTTAAGATTGAGAATATTTTCAGAAAACATTTTTTGTAAGATAGGAAGGATTTCAATTTTGTTAGTATAGATATGAGTAACAAGTAATCTATTTGTGTAAAAATGTCATATTTTAAGAGTTAAAATTAAATAAATAAAAAGAGAAACATATGGGCATGGAGACCTATTTTTGTAGTTTAAAATATTACAGTGATTTAAGAAGTGAGTTTTTTCTAAAAAGTTAGATGGTAGGCTAAATCAATCAAAATCTTTTTTAAGTACCTATGGTTGTGATATGCAGTAAGAAGTAGAAAATAAGCCCTGGAGTCTTGGCATAAACCTTATATTGAATTGTAATGTATTTTGGAAAAGATGAATACATGTGAAAATGTAGGGGCGAGGAGTTAGTTAGACCTTTCTTGTCTTGGCAGGGCACTGACAGTTCCTGATAGGAGAGAGTTTACCTTTACCTGGACTGCCTTAGTGGTTCTCAGAACCCTCCAGGGTACCATCCATCTATGCTTGAGAAATCATACGGTGACATGGATAAAACTGCTGTGTAGAGCAGGAGACTTCTCTTTAGGAGAGGTCACTTCAATATTGATAGGTATGAATCTAATCCCCTAAACAACATAATATTTGAACCAATGATAATTACAAAGGTAATAAATGAAAGTGGCAGACTTCAATGACTTGTCTTTTGAGCAAAAGCTTAAAGACATTTTAATTAAAACATTTTAATTCCATCATCAAAATGTATAAAAACTTAAGATTAATGAGTTTCTTTAAAGTACATTGGTCTTGGGGAGGAGAGAGAGTATAGCAGATATGGCATTTCCCTGACATGCAGTCAAATTTGATTCCTGGAACTCCATATGACTCCCTGAATCTCACCAGTAGAGAACCCTGAGTGCAAGCCAGGAGCAAGCCTGAGGAACTGCAGGGTGTGCATCAAAACAAAAAAATAAAAGTGCATTGGTTCTTCCATATAAAGTTTTGATTTCTTATTCCTTCCCTCTTCCATGTTTATCTGCTTATTCAGTATCTTATGTCCACTTGGAAAGATTCCTCTGTCTATAATACACAGCTATACAAACAAAACTGCTGGAGAGAATAAGACTGCAGACAAGACACAAGTTATTGAGTAACTTATTATGCCTCTCATACCTGATATTGATCACTGTATCACTGTCTTCCCATTCATCATCGATTTTTTGCGAGTGGGCATCAGTAATATCTTCATATGTCCTGTCTCATGCTAGTAGAGCCCAAGGGCATCTGCTTGCTCCAGAAGCATAAGAGCCTCAAACCATTCCATCAGGTCATGGGAATGAGGTATATAATTGTTACTGGTATTTGGCATATCAAATGCAACATGGGTAGCTTGCCAGGCTCTGCCATGCGGGTGGCATACTCTTGTAGTACCTCTGATCTCCAGTATTTATTGATGAACCGCACGGCTGCAAAGCCGGGCTGTGATAGGCTCTTCGAGTGGAGTTCTAACAAGAGGGAAGTCTGTATGTGGAAAATGGTGGCCCCTCATGGAGTGGGGAGGTCAGCTGACACTTGTGAGGTTCTGCTGGGGTGGCGGGCCAGGGCTAGAACCCATCATCCTTCCCGGTGCCTCATGAGCGGCTGGTCTATTTATTTTTTGTATATTACAAAGAAGGCTTCATTGTGTCTACTAGTGAGATGAGAAAACCAAGGGCAATAAGAGAATTTTACTCAAAGCCAAGTGGAACATGGCAGCAGAGGACCTGTTTGGATTCACTCTTAGTTTCTTAGCTACAGAAGAGTGAATAACAGAATCACAGAATCCATTTATTTATTAAAAACTTACTTTGCTACAAGTAGATGAAGGTAATATTAGCTTTATTGTTAGTTTTATTTATTCAATTTTTCAAGTTTTGGGATTACATTGAAAGAAGCTAATGAGCCATCCAGGTGTATGCTTTGGGCAGTGAAAACGTGGATATTAGTGTACTGGGGAGTATGTGTTGCTTACTCAATACAATTGATTATACAGAATAGATATAAAATATTTAAAAATGTATATTCCATGATGCCTACAGTTTCTTAGCCTACAGTTTTGGAATAAACTGTCTGATTGAATTTCTGTGATGATTTAATTGCAAAATGTGTTATCTCTATGTGGACAAAAAGGGTGTAAAAGGAGAACATGTGAGGTTACATAAACTATTTCACAAATATAAATGTAGTTTGCAAACAGGGACTAGTACATATTGAAGCCATGTTTTAGTAGAGTATAGCTGCATGAGCTATAATTAATCTCATAGGAAAGGTATTTCTTCCAAATATGAAGGCATGTAGTCCTAGCAATTAGGTGCTCACACAAGTACTGGAAAATTCTGAGCAGATTCATAAAGAACCACATACAGAGATTCCACAGAAAAACCCAATGCTAGCACAATCAATAATGCTGAAAAATGAAGTCATTGTCGATTCAGCTGTGTGAGTCCTTATCTGGAAATAGGGAAGTACTGGCAGAACCGTTGGCCCCAGTGCCTTGCTATGATTGTTACTTGATATTCAACAGTGAAATGAAAATTCTGAGGACCACTGTAAAATCTATTACAGAATCAACACACAGACAAGTGTATCTAAACCCAAGGTCCTAAATTGCACTTAGAGTTCCAGGAGCAAGGAAGTCTGGGAAAATATAATTCACTGCCATGAGTAAAGAAAGATACCCTTAAGAAGTTTTGATTGGGAGATGAACAAGAAAACACAATCTATCCCATATAACAGACAAGTATAGTCTGCCATGGAATGTCTCTCTAATCCGTGGTGCTGAAATAGAAAGGAGAAACTGCAGGGCTACTGACGTTCAATTCCAGATATATAATCATTGAGAAAAGCAGTGATTTCTGAGCTCTGAGCAACCTTGGAACAAATTAGCATAAAGAACACAACATAGGATTTTGGTAAATTTAGAGTCTCCATTTCCATCCTTTTCAAGAATCCCTTAATGTTAATACTTAATATTTGGCATAAATAAGAGCGTCTCAGTCCCCAGGAAGCACTTTCTCTGCACCACATTTTTTAATTGTATAAATAAGGTGAGGAGCTCCATTATAGAGACTGAATAAATTGATCCTAGAATCCTAGAACCACAATGATAAAGTTTATTTTAACTGATCTTTCCAAATTCAATTGTGCTATATGTTCTCAATGCACTTGGAAAATGATCATTCCATATGATAAATTCATGCTGCAAGCCTTTATAATGTGCCAAATGAGCTTTTATGTGACATAGTAACTTTTAAAGCTTGCCAAAACTTTGAAATGTTGGAAAAGGTGTTGCTAGCTTTCAGCATGTGCTAATTGGGTTTGCCTACCCAGATGGCATAGAAGGTGGAAAAAATGGGGTGGGGAGAGATTTCAGCTTCTACACTGTTCTAATCAAGAAAAAGAATATGAATAATCCATGCAAAAATAAATAATTAACCTCTCTGTTTACCTTGGAGGATATAATAGGGGGATTTTAATTTCATTTATCATGTAGTAAAGAATATATTCATACATTTACTATTTAGAGGAAAATAGAAGCACAACATCTGAAAATAAATAATTTCACTCCTATAAGATTGTGAGCATTTTCCAGAATTACTAACTTAAAGTGAACCATCCAAATTTTATGATTTTATAAATACATCTTATATAGATGCAAAAAAGAATCACTTCTATGTGAAATTAGGAGAGATCTTTTACTTTTCTTTACAATTTATACATACTGTTACAGAACAATAATTACAAATTCCTTTTTTCTTATATACATGGATTTAATTAGTGCTTGATATGTACCAAACAGTTATATGCTCCTTTGGTCCTTTGGCCCAGAGGAGTCTAATAATCAGTCATGTGAATAAAAATTTCATATTTTGTTTTAATATTTGTGACTCCTGATTACCTTGCTGACCCAAAATTATATTTTCTGTGTTTTTTTGTATGTTTATGTTTTTGTGAGTACACCCAGCAGTGCTCAGGGCTTATTTCTGGGTCTGTGTTCAGGGATCTCTCCTGATGATTTTGGAGGCCCATATGGGATATTGGGGATAGACTCCAGGCTACTTACATTTGAGCAAGGCAAATGCCCTAACTGCTGTATTATTGCTCTGACCCCTTTGTCTCACTATTATGTGCAAATAATTTATATATTGTCACATACTTTAAATAATATAAAAGATTATTTCCCCAAATAGGTCACTAAATCTATTAACATGCATCAATTCTATTATTCATCTTGTGATGTTACCTGGTATTTGACTCTAGTAAAAAGCTTCAGAATCTGACCATCAACTGACAAAAAAATTAATAATTTTTAATTCCAAAGTTTATTTGGAAAAACATTAAGATACATTATTTAAGCTAGTATTGTCTATGGTAAAAGTTTACAAATATTAGGTGAACTTTTATTTTTGTTAGAAATCATCACCTGATCACTTGATCACTTGAATCCTGTTATTCATCCACTTGCTCGAGTGGGCGCCAGTAACATTTCCATTGGACCCAATCATGTACCAATGTAGCCCAATGGCATCTGGTCGATTCAGGAATATGAAGAGCCTTAAACCATTCCTTCAGGGTCTTGACGAAGAAGTCTGACCATCTTGTAGGTGGGCGGCCAGGTGATCTTTTGACATCCCATGGGATCCAGTCGGTAAGAGCTCTAGTTCAGCTGTCTTCTCCAAATCGCATTACATGTCCAGCCCATCTGATTTTCGATGCCTTGCAAATGAGAGAGCATCCCTGATTCTGCAATAGCGACGGAGGTCGGAACTCTGATTCCTTCTCTCACTTGAGTGAGGCGTGATATTGCAAGCATAGCTCTTTCCATTCCTCTCGGGAGACCCGGATAGCTTTCTCATCCTGCTTTCATAGAGCCCAGGTCTCTGAGGCATATGTTAATGCAGGGAGAACGGTGGAGTAAAAAGAGATGTGCCCACAGCTGGCAGTTCTTTTTTCTTTTGGCTATTTCTTCAATGTTTTTGAAGGCAGTCCATGCTGCTCTCTCTTCTTCCTGCGCAGCTCAGGTTTTAGGTCTTTTATCACGTTGACTTCTTGACCTAGGTACACATAACTGCTGCATTCAGAGATGTTTGTTCCATTGAGAGTGAATGGGGCCTCCGGAACTAGTTCACTTTTCATAAACATAGTTTTTTTAGATTCAGCTATAGACCTATCTTTCCACATTCTCAGTCAAAAGTCAGCCAGCATTTGTGCCACTTGGCTAATGTTTGGTGTTATTGGGACGATGTCATCAGCGAAGCAGAGATGGTGTAGTTGCTCGACCATCTATCTTCACTGCCTTTCCTTCCCTATCTAATTGTCTCATGATGTTTTCGAGGGTGGCACTAAAGAGTTTTGGTGAAATGGTATAACCCTGTAGAACCCCTCTTTTGACATCAATGATCACTTCCTTGTAGAATGGTGAGTTCCTGGTGGTGAATCCCTAATACAGCTCACAAAGGACCTTGATGTATTGGGTTTGAATGCCCTGTTTGGCTAGTGCTTCGATGATCACTTCAGTCTCCACAGAATCAAAGGCTTTCTTTAAATCAATGAACATGAGACAGAGCGGCATCTTGTACTCCCTACAAACCTCAATGAACTTGTTTACCATGTGGATATGGTCGATTGTGCTGAATCCTTTCTGGAAGCCTGCTTGCTCGCATGGTTGTCCTTCATCTAGTGTTCTGCCAATCCTGTTCAGGATGACTGGAGTGAACAGCTTGTAGATGACGGACAACAGGCAGACGGGGTGATAGTTGCCGATGTCGTGAATGTCTCCCTTCTTGAACAGTAGAACTGTCCTGCTGATTTTCCATTGGGAGGGCACCTTGCATTCAGACAGGTAGTGTGTGAAGAGCCAAGCTAGTGTATTGACGAGTACTGATGGCAGATTCTTCAGGTGTTAGGGTCTCTAACCACATCATCTTCAATCAACGGTTTTGTCTGACCGATGTTTCTGTCGTCCCCATATTCCAAACAGCATCAGACCACCGTCTCCTTCGTGCAAAATTCTACTTCACGTAAAGGGGAGAAAAGGCTGCGAAGTTTAGAAGAGAACTTCCAAATGACCACCAACTAGGAGCTCTTCGGCACCATTGCAGCATCATGGGAAGATACCATCATTAACAACATTGATGAGGAATAAAATCGACTGGTTCAACACCTCCATGATTGTGATAAGAATGCCAAGAGAGAGAAAGTCACAAAAGGTCGCCTGTCTTCAGAAACTCTCAAGCTCATTCGCCAACGTGGCAATCGCGCGAGCCTCAGGCTACCAAATGCTAATGACCAAGCTTGCAAAGTGGTGCAGAGAAGGGATAAAGGAAGACCTCAAAGACATAAGAGCTGAAATACTGGATGATGCAGCTGAAGCTGGGAAAAGCATTTGCACCGCCCGCCTATCCTTTGTAAACTATAAGACCAAGATGACTGCCCTCTATCACCCTGATGGATCTATCACATCTTCCACAAAGGCAATGGAGAAGATTATCCATGACTTCTACTCAGTCTCTTTGATAGCCATATCCACCTGCCCACATACCAAATTCCACAGGATGAATGTTATTCCCAATGTCCTCCCTTCTGAAATCCGATATGCCATTTTGTCAGTAAAGAAGTGAACAGCACCAGGCCCAGACAAAGAAATCATAAGTACATTAAAATTTTTATAATACAAGTAATAAAATATTTTGCAAATGTAATGGTGAGAGCTGCATGAAACTAACTTCTTCTATTCTTAATATCAACTTTTAGAAAAATAAACAAAGGTGCTGGAAAGACAGTACAGTAAGTAAAGCACTTAAATGGCATAAAAGTAAATCCAGTTTTTTTCCTGCCATATGGTATGGCCTTTTGTGACTGCCATGAGACATTCATAAATAAGAAGTTAGCACTGAGCACTGCTGAGTGTGGCACTAAAATCCACCCCTACACAAATGAACAACAATATAAAATATGCAAAGAACCTCTCTGAATAAATTTTGGAACCAATCTAAAATGAAATTAGATTTAAAGCAAAATGATACATGAGATTGCAATAAGATAGAATGTATATATGTGTGTAGGGGGACATTCTACAAACTCACTCACAACTTTCTCTCTGTGAAAGTAATGTGGTATTACAGAAAGCATGTAGAGAATATTTGTATAAAACCATAATAATGCTCTATGATTTGAAAAATCAAGAACTACAATTATCTGCATCTGCCTTCCATATACACAGTAGACAAACAAAAATTGGAGGTTGAAACCCTAATCCCTAATATAATGGCATTTAGAGATAAGCCCATTGGGAAGTAAATCAATGTTGATGAGGTCACAGAAGCTCAGTTGTTTGTTTTTCACAAGAGAATGTTATCCCTTAGCTTCCTGTGTCTACTTCCTGCCATGTGAGAATACAGAGTCGACTAGTTAATGAATTCTCAACAGAGCTGTGTATCCCATCATTCTAATCTTGAATTCCAGTCTCCAGAACTATGAAAAATAAATGTTTGTGTCGTCTTAGTCATTTAATCATTTAATTTTTTATATCAAACTAAACTGCAAAAGACAAGGTTACACTGGGCTGTGTAACAAAACAATAATTTTGACATAGATATAGGCCTTGATCAGTTGTTTATAGGAAAAATAAACCAGACTATAGGCACTACTTTTCACCACCACAATTTTTACTGATGTTATTTATAGTCAGAAGGTCCAAATTGATTCTAGTCAAATTTTTTAGTTAAAACATATTTTTCTACATTAAGTAAAGAACTACAAGCAAAATAAATAAAAGTTTTAGAGCCAAAGTGTTAATTATAGTGGGTAGGACTTACCTTGCTTGACCTAGGCTCAATCATGGCCACCATTTAGGGTCCCTTTAGCCCTAACAAAAGTGATCCCTAAGTTCTTAAGTGCAAACCAGGAATAGGCCCCGAGGACTTCAAGGTCTGGCCTCAAATCAAAACAAAATAAACCTACAAGAAAGGAATAGATAATATCTAGATCACTTCACTTGATCACTTGAATCCCGTTATTCAAATCGCATTACATGTCCAGCCCATCTGATTTTCGATGCCTTGGCAAAGCGAGACAGCGTCCCTGATTCTGGAATAGTGATGGAGGTCAGAACTCCGGATTCCTTCTCTAAGTTGAGTGAGGCGTGATATTCCAAGCATAGCTCTTTCGATTCCTCTCTGGGAGACCCAAATAGCATTCTCATCCTGCTTTCTTAGGGCCCAGAACGGGGAAGGAATGGGAGTGAAGATAGATGGTCTGCAACTACACCACCTCTGCTTTGCTGATGACATTGTTCTAATAACACCAAACATTAGCCAAGCAGCACACATGCTGGCTGACTTCGACTGAGAATATCTAGATATTAGAATAAAATAGGTAGGTAGAATAAATAAGTAGAATAAAACATGGGGCAACTTTTCTTTTCATTCTTAAAGGGGAATTTTTTTACTTTATATTAATCACATAAGGGAAGAGAAACTTACAAAATAAATTTTATATATATAAATTTATATATATATATATTTATATATATATATATATATATATATATATATATATATATATATATATATATATCTGATGCCCTCCGACGCCCTGATGGATCTATCACATCTTCCAGAAAGGCAATGGAGAAGATTATCCAGGACTTCTACTCAAATCTCTTTGATAGCCACATCCACCTGCCCACATACCAAATTCCACAGGATGGATATGTCATTCCCAACGTTCTCCCTTCTGAAATCCGATATGCAATCTCATCGGTAAAGAAGGAAACAGCACCAGGCCCAGACAAAGTCAGACCCGAACACCTGAAAAATCTGCCATCGGTACTCATCAATACACTAGCTCGGCTCTTCAGACGCTACCTGTCCGAATGCAAGGTGCTCTCCCAATGGAAAACCAGCAGGACAGTTCTACTGTTCAAGAAGGGAGACATTCATTACATCGGCAACTATCGCCCCATTTGTCTGTTGTCCGTCATCTATAGGCTGTTTACACGAGGCATCCTGAAGAGGATTAGCAGAACACTAGATGAAGGACAACCATGCAAGCAAGCAGGTTTCCGAAAGGATTCAGCACAATCAACCATATCCACACAGTAACCAAGCTCATTGAGGTTTGTAGGGAGTACAAGATGCCGCTCTGTCTCACGTTCATTGATTTACAGAAAGCCTTTGATTCTGTGGAGACTGAAGTAGTCATTGAAGCCCTAGCCAAACAGGGCATTCAAACCCAATACATCAAGATCCTTCGTGAGCTGTATTACGGATTCACCACCAGGATCTCACCATTCTACAAAGAAGTGATCATTGAGGTCAAAAGAGGGGTTCACATGGTGATACAATTTCACCAAAACTCTTCAATGCCACCCTCGAGAACATCATGCGACAATTAGAATGGGAAGGAATGGGAGTGAAGATAGATGGTTGGCAACTACACCACCTCCACTTCGCTGATGACATCGTTCTAATAACACCAAACATTAGCCAAGTGGCACAAATGCTGACTGACTTTGACCGAGAATGTGGATTGATAGGTCTACAACTGAATCTGAAGAAAACTATGCTCATGAAAAATGAACTAGTTCCTGAGGCCCCATTCACTCTCAATGGAACAAACATCTCTGAATGAAGCAGTTATGTGTACCTAGGTCGAGAAGTCAACATGATGAACGACCTAAAACCTGAGCTGCGCAGGAGGAAGAGAGTGGAATGGAATGCCTTCAAAAGGCATTGAAGAAATAGCTAAAAGGACAAAGAACCTCTGGCTCCAGGCACATCTCTTCGACTCCACCATTTTCCCTGCATTAACATATGCCTCAGAGACCTGGGCCCTATGAAAGCATGATGAGAATGTTATTTGGGTCTCCCAGAGAGGAATCGAAAGAGCTATGCTTGGAATATCACTCCTCACTCAAGTGAGAGAAGGAATCGGAGTTCTGACCTCCGTCGCTATTCCAGAATCAGGGACGCTGTCTCATTTGCCAAGGCATCGATAATCAGATGGGCTCGACATGTAATGCGATTTGGAGACAACCGCTTGACTAGAGCCATTACTGACTAGATCCCACTGGATGTCAAAAGATCATGTGGCCACCCACCTACAAGATGGTCAGACTTCCTTGTCAAGACCCTGAAGGAATGGTTTGAGGCTCTTCATATGCCTGAATCAACCTGATGCCATTGGGCTACATTGGCAAGTGATAGGGTCCAATGGAAATGTTACTGGCGCCGGCTCTAGCAAATCGATGAATAACGGGATTCAAGTGATCAAGAAATATATATATATATATATATATATATATATATATATATATATATATATTTATATATATTATATATATAATATATGTAAGTAGATGTGTATCTGGCAGGAATAAATTGCATAGGCAGGATTATATTGATAGCTGCTAAAAGCTAAAAATAAAATATATTAGACAGTGCGCTTAAGAGGAGATATGTTAATTTAAAAAAATATTGGAGGCCATTCCTCTGGTGTTGAAGCTTTATTTCTTGCCCAATGCTCAGGATTACTCCCAGTTGCCTTGCTTCTGGCTATACTGGGGGACCATATGGAGTGTCTGAATCAAATTCAGGTAGACCGCCTGTAAGATAAATCCCTTGCTAGGTATACTATTTCTCCAGTCCCCAAGTTGTCATATTTAAAATTAAAGACACAAAAACATTTCAATTATCTTTTGACCTTAAAATCACAGCTATTTTTAAGTCACTTTGTTTTTTGTATAAAATTAATTGTGTAATTTCAAACAAATATTTGAAATTACTGGTTTATCTCTAAATGCCATTATATTAGGTATTAGGGTTTCAACCTAGGAATCCCAATGGGTTTATCACTAAATACCATTATATTAGGGATTAGAGTTTCAACCTAGGAATTTATGATTCCTTCTCTCAATTACGTGAGGCGTAATATTCCAAGCATAGCTCTTTTGATTCCTTCTGGGAGACCCGAATAGCGTTCTCATCCTGCTTCGTAGGGCCCCGTCTCTGAGGCATATGTTAATGCACCCATATTGCCAGCTAAACTAAATACGTGTTGTTCCAACAAGCGAGTGCCCAAGAGATGAAGATGCCTGAGAGGAAGGAGTTAAGAGGATGTCCACAGGCCCCGCTGGCCCTGCTTCCAAAGATGACCTCACAGAGAGAAGTGGGGTTGACCACAGGCATGGCTGCACACGGCCACACACACGCCTCAGGTGGGTCCCCAGCACTGCAGACTCCCCGAGCACTGCTGGGGAGGGAGCCCCAAGTGCTCCCCGTATGGCTCCAAAGCAAAGGAATCATAATGAAATGAATTTAAGTAAAAGGAGTTCTAGCCTTCCGCCAACCCTGAGGGCCCTGGCCTCTCCTCGGGCCTGGAAACTTGATTTAAACTTTGGACAAATACACAAAAGTTTGTTTCTTTCCCTTGGGGAAAAGCCCAGAACTTAAAAATGAGGCTGGGAGAATCAGCGGCTTCTGTTTCACTGATAAAACCACAGCTGTGGAGGCGATAATGTTAACATGAAAGTGGATTCTCCTGTGCTAGTGGGCTCTGCCAGGCTACCTGCATGGCAGAGCCTGGCAAGCTACCCGTGTCGTATTTGATATGCCAAATACCAGTAACAATTTTTGACCTCATTCCCATGATCTGATATTTGGGGCTCTTTAGGTTCCTGGAGCAGGCAGGTCCCCTTGGGCTCTACTTGCATTAGACAGGACATATGGAGATGTTACTGGTACCCGCTCGAGCAAATCGATGATGAACGGGAAGACAGTGATACAGTGATACTATGTATATGGAAGGCAGATGCAATGTTCTCTGTAGGTAGAAGGCATGTTATCTTATGTTTAAACATAGAAAAAGATGCATAAACCTTGTTTTAAGATTGCCAAGCATATAGATATCATTCAGTAACAATTTGTTTCCTGATTGATTAGAGTATTGTGTGGTCTGTCTATAAAGACAGTCTATACAGACTAGATTGTGTCCTGAACCTACCTATCCCATAACATTCTTCTCCTTGGGAACTTTGTCACAAGTTGTGTTTTACTGCTGGAAGATAGTTGTGTATGACACATCTATCCAACTTTTTGTTATTTGTTCAATTCACAGGGAAGCATTCCTGAACTTGATGTTGAAATTAGCCCTCCAAAGCCATAATCACTCTATCTCAGAAATTAAAATCCAACACTTCTTTACTCCCCACATAAGAGTGGGTGGTAGGTAGAATTATTCCTCTGAAAAGTTACATTCAAGTCCTAGACCCAGTACCTGTGAATGTAGCCTTATTTTGAAATAGAGTATTTTCAGATGTAATCAAGACTAGCATAACATCAGTAGGCTCTATGCTATGGTTGGTATCTTTATAAGAAAAAAGAATGATATCTGCATGTTTATGAAGAATGAACTAGTTCCAGAGGCCCCATTCACTCTCAATGGAACAAACATCTCTGAATGCAGCAGTTATGTGTACCTAGGTTGAGAAATCAACATGATGAATGACCTAAAACCTGAGCTGCGCAGGAGGAAGAGAGCGGCATGGAATGCCTTCAAAGGCATCGAATAAATAGCTAAAAGGACAAAGAACCTCCAGCTCCGGGCACATCTCTTTTTTTTTTTTTTTTTTTTTTTAAATTAATTTTTTATTTTTACAATTACAAAGATATACAATTAAAAAGTTCATATTTGGGTTTTGGTCGTACAGTGTAGCAGCACCCATCCCGCCACCAGTGCCCATCTCCCACCACCAACGTCCCGGTTCCCTCCCCCTCCCCCCAGCCCTCCTCCATGGCAGGTTCTTTATTTCTTTCCATTTCTCTATCTTTCTCTTTTCCTTCCTCTCCAGACTATGGATTACAAAACGGGCACATCTCTTTGACTCCACCATTCTCCTTGCATTAACATACGCCTCAGAGACCTGGGCCCTATGAAAGCAGGATGAAAATGCTATTCGGGTCTCCCAGAGAAGAATCGAAAGAGCTATGCTTGGGATACCATGCCTCACTCAAGTGAGAGAAGGAATCTGGAGTTCTGACCTCCATCGCTATTCCAGAATCAGGGACGCTGTCTCGTTTGCCAAGGCATTGAAAATCAGATGGGCTGGACATGTAATGCGATTTGGAGACAACTGCTGGACTAGAGCCATTACTGACTGGATCCCACGGGATGTCAAAAGATCACGTGGCCGCCCACCTACAAGATGGTCAGACTTCCTTGTAAAGACTCTGAAGGAACGGTTTGAGGCTCTCCATATTCCTGAATCAACCAGATGCCATTGGACTACATTGGCATGTGATAGGGTCCAATGGAAATGTTACTGGTGCCTGCTCAGCAAATCGATGAATAACGGGATTCAAGTTATTCAATTAATCAAGTTATCTGCAAACAAATATAGAGACAGGGAACCATATTTGGACATAAATGTGTGTGCTACACACAGAAACACAAAGAAGTTCTGAGTGGAGTAGTGAGATTAACACATGCCAAAGGATCCTGAGTCCACCAGAAGTTGGCAGCAGACAAATGTCTCTTCTCCCCTTGACTTATTTACAATAGTCATACAAAACTCCCCACCACCCCTTATGGCAGAGCCTGGCAAAACCCATGTTGTGTTTGATATGCCAAAACCCAGTAACAGTTATAGACCTCATTCCCATGACCTGAAGAAATGGTTTGAGACTCTTCATGATCCTGGAGCAAGCAGATGTCCCTGGGCTACACTAGCACGTAACAGGATGTATGGAGATGTTACTAGTGCTTGCTCGAGCAAATTGATGAATAACGGGGAAGACAAGTGATATAAGTGATACCAATCCCTTGGTTTCAGACTTCCAGTTTTCAGTATTTTAACTAAAAATTTCTGTTGCTTGGGTCATTAAGTTTGTGACCATTTATTATAACTTCACATCATTTAAGATTAATATGTTTAAGTTTTTTTTTCTTTTTTGAGTCACACCCAGTGATGCTCAGGGTTACTCCTGGCTCTGCGCTCAGGAATCACTCCTGGCACTGCTGGGGGACCATATGGGATGCCGGGGATCAAACCGGTTTGGTTGCATGCAAGGCAAACGCCCTACCGCTGGACTATCGCTCCGGCTCCAATATGTTTATGTTTGATGTTTTACTTATGTCCATTCACTTCAGAAGCTGTGCTCAGTATCAGAATGAAGGTGTTTTTATCAGCGTGCTTCCGGCTATGCACACAGCATAAGAGATGCATCATCAATGAATAAATGCATGAATACATAAATAAAATCAATAAATCAAAAACAAAAATAGAACTCACTACAAATTAGCAATGTCTTTATTATAGTCTTTTGTTTTCACTTGATATCAAACTTCTTTCAGTTACAAAAATGTAAAGAAATATTTAATTTATCATATTAATAATTGTATTTAAAAATGTAATAATAGCCACATTTAACAATGATGAAGATGTGTAATTTTATTCCCTTATGACAGATATATTCCAATAACATTTTAGGACAATTATAATTATTTAACTCTTCACTTTTTTAGAAAATAAATCCATTAAAGAAGTTGTCAATTTTTTTCTTTATCTTTTCCTGTTTTTTTATAATCATTAAAAAATTTACAAATGAGAAAAATATTACTGGAAAAATAAATGTGACTAGGCTATAAGTTTTTTAACTGCAGAAAACATCAAATATTCTTTTAGCATGACTATTGACTCCTAGTTTATTGTTAAGTGAATAATAAGTGATGATAAGAAACTAGCCTTGGATATTACTTAGGAACTTAATCAGTTATTTCTGAATTATGGTTTAAGTGATTTCGATATTTTTCCTTTGTAGTTTCATCTTCTGCATTTTTCACAATGAAAAATTGCTGTATTTAATATTAGAAAAATAATTAAAGTAGAATAATTAAGTAAATTCTTTTTAAGGGATTGTCTAATGTATATCCTTAAGTCCTGTTATTATGCTCTTCATAAGTGATATTCTTGACTTTTTCTGGCAGTAATATATATAGTCTACAAACTTTCTAATGCAAAGTCACATAGTACACACAAAAAAAGATTAGCTAATTTACAAATCAGAGTTCATTTATACTCCTCTGATAAGCCTAATAAGAGCTGCCTTAACACATAGCTTGATTATACCATAGTTTGATAAAAATGTGAAGCAGGAGAAAATCCAAATTTTAACAAGGCAGGGACATGCCCAATCTATTTTGATTCTACAGAATGGCAATGCCTTTAATGAACCTTTTGCTAAAATTATATTCCATAGAAGGACAATGTCCTATTTAATAAATTTGAGAGCATATCTTCTCCCATTGCTAATATTTTTCAACGATGGAGAGGATATAAACAATCACAGGGGAAAATGAAGAGAAACTACAGGAGCTGAAGCACACGCTATATATCCTATGTACCACCGATTAATTTCCAGCATCATAGGTACTTTGGGTCATCACCTGGTACTGGCCTCTAGTTGCATAATCACGGCCAGATTTGGCCCTGGAGCTCAGAGGCCCCAAAAGGGTGACCTGGGTCATAGACTCTACATACAGGGTCAGAGCATTGTTGTATTCTAAGACCTTGCACCTTGTTAGCCCACATCAATTGAACTATCAGTTCAGTTGCCTAAGGATTGCCCAGAGGGGCCTCAAGACCCCTTGAGTACTGCTTGGGGCCTCTTCCACTCCACGAAAATGTACCACCTGTTGAAGTGTTAGAATTCCTTGCCAAGGCCAGAAAGTCCAGACATCAAGGGCACTTTGTGCATTCAGAAATGTGAAATTTAGATAGCAAAATCTGTGCTTTAAAATCTCTATGAAATCAATATTTTCATTATTTGTCCATAGTAGTAAAAAGAAGTCACAGAGAGGAATAGTGTCTGTTGAGATGCTGGACTGGACATTGGCTGAAAGAAAAGCCAAGGAGCATGCACCTTTGTGTCTGTCAGGCTCTATCTTTGTATTCTTTGATTTTTTTCTTCTAACTTTGAGGATTCCTTTCTCAGCATGTAAATAATGTAATAGTATCTGAAAATGTTCTTCAGTAGCTAATAAGGCATTTGGAATCTATAGTGATAACCTTTTGTTAAGGAAAAAAGGAACATATTTCCATTTGATACCCCATTATCTCATTGTTCTTGCATAGAAATGTTCTCATCACTCTTGTACTATCCCTTGTCTGGGATAATTTACCTTGTGGTCTGCTCCAGTTCCTTTATCAAAGTTAGGGAAAGTCTGATATCTGTCATCAGCATAAAAGTCTGCCTTATTAGCCACAACAATTAAATTCCAATCAAATCCAGAGCACCCCAGAAAGACAAAAAAGAGGAAAAACCATGAGACTTTTCTTGTCATCTGAGAAATGATAAAAATCTCAGTAATTCTATCAAACCACATTTTATTTTGTCATTCCTGTATTATAGCTCTCTCTATAAACCATCAGTTGTGTGATAAGATAGGTCAAAATGTCCCAAATGCTTTGGCAGAAAATACCAGTATATGATTATGTGGTTTTATCAAAATTTCAAAATAAAGTATCATTTAATTATATTTTCAGTGCCAAATCAAAGGTCATTTGTACTAAATTATAGATATACATGCATTTTAACTTTTTTAGGTCAGTGATCTCAATCCTTGAGTCACAGACTGATGTTAGTCTACAGAAACAAAATGTGGATAACCATTGATGCACTAGCTTGGTTTTAACTACTGGTCCATGGACTTGAATATAGTCTAGGTTCCAGTCGTGGGTATAAAAATATATCAAAGAATTCTGATTCAGATAACATGGTTACAGTTCATCAACTTTTTTAAATTAAGTTTTTCATTATACCATCGTGAAATATACAATTACAAACATGTTCGTGATTGCATTTAGTTATATGCTGTCCCGGCACCCATCCCTCTACCAGTGCCCTATTCCCACCACAAATGTCCTAGAATTCCCTCCCTTCTAACCCAGCCTGCCTCTATAGAAGGCACTTTTCTTTGCTTCTCTCTCTCTCTTTCTCACTCTCTCTTCTCTTACATATCATGGTTGCCATACATACATTTAGGATTTATCATGTAAATCCATTTGTGTACATTCAATGCTGAATTCTAGTCTGGCATTACCATTTCCCACAATTAGTAGAACACTGGTATATATTTATATCACACAAATGAATGAAGTCATTCTATATCTGTTCTTTTCCTTCTGACTAATTTCACTCAGCATAATAATCTCCTAAAGAGGAATCGAAAGAGTTATGCTTGGAATATCACGCCTCACTCAAGTGAGTGAAGGGATCCGGAGTTCCAACCTCCATTGACGATTGAGAGTCAGGGATATTGTCTCGTTGCCAAGGCATCGAAAATCAGATGGGCTGGACATGTAATGTGATTTGGAGATGACCACTGGACTAGAGCGGTTACTGATTGGATCCCAAGGGACAACAAACGATCACATGACTGCCCACCAACAAGATGGTCAGACTTCTTCATCAAGACCCTGAACAAACAGTTTGAAGCTCTTCGTATTTTTTGAAGCAAGCAGATGCCATTGGGGTACACTGATACGCAATAGGGACAAATGGAAATGTTATTGGTGCCCTCACAAGCAAATCAACAAACAATGGGATGTCAAGTGATCAAGTGGTCAAGTGATCAAATGATGATAATCTCCATGTCCAACCATTTTTAGACAAATGTCATGACTTGGTTTTTCCTGACAGCTGTATAGTATTCCACTGTATAGATGTACCATGGTTTCTTCATTCAATCTGTTCTCAGGCACTCAGGTTGTTTCCAGATTCTGTCTATTGTGAACAGTGATGTGATAAATACAGAAGTGCAAATAATGTTTCTGCTGTGTGTTTTTGGATCTTTGGGGTATATTCCCAGGAGTCGTATTGCTGGGACAAATAGGAGCTTGATATCCAGCTTTTGGAGGGATGTTCATATTATTTTCCAAAAGGGCTGGACCAGTCATTAACTCGTCAACTTTTTACACTTTTCATATACAAAGTTACTGCTCCTCCATTAACACCGAAGAGTCAAGTCCTTTTGTCACTAGTACTGGTTAGAGGAGAATGTCATGATGTTTTTTCGAATAAACCATGGTTCACTGAAAATTTTGACATGAGTTTATTTGGATATGCCTGTTTCTTAATTCTTTTCCTTAGTCAATTTATTTGACAATTTTTTAGATTACTGTCAAGTGTTCCCTTATCGTCATTAAAGGATGAGATTCAGAGTTTGTTTGGTATTTGAATTTCGGACTTTGCAAAACTGTGCTGGGGATTACTCCTGGTTCTGGGATCAAAGATCACACCTGATTGGAATCAAGGTATGTAGTGCTAGAGATGGAACTCTTGTTTGTTGCAAGAACCCTGCTGCTGCACCATGTACTATCTCTCCAGTCACAGAGCTTTGGTGTTTTTGACCATGTGAGAACACTTCAAATGCTAATTCACATGCTAATACTACCTTTTAGTACCTAGCACCTAGCTGTTACCTGGCTATTAAGGGTTGAACAAATAAATGAGTGTTATATTGTGTATTGTGTGAAAATCATGCCTCAAGTTTTGAATCTGATATTATCAGGTAATTCCAAAATTAGAGTGACTGTGAAGGAAAAACCAGAGTTTCACTATGCCATAAGTGCTTTTTAATGATAAAAATGATTTTAGAAATAAACTTCCTGACTGTTATTCTGGCTTTGGAAAATGACATCTAGTTAGATGAGAGCAAATTTGGTATTATAACTACAGGACATCTTCTAATATAGTGCTGTAGTATCAAGCACCACTCAAAATTCTTTCACTGTTTCTTTCTAATCTTTACACTCTTTCCCTTCTCTTAGTCATACCAAAATAATTGACAAAGAAACAAATTTCAAACTGATAATGTTCATTTTAAGATAATTTAGGTTGGCATTTTACTACAATATATTCCACTGTCCCCAACCTCCACCAAAAAAAATTTGCAATAGAGAGTTAATTTTCACATACCTCATTGAACTGCTGAGTTGTAACTATTTTTAGGTTGGTGGTAGAATGTGTTTCTCAGGGCAAAAAATATAAAAATGCTATTATGAAATTATTATAGAATGACTAGACGCAATACCATGAAGCATCATCGACAATGAAAAATACATTACTACTTTCTGAACTATATCTTGAATTGTAATCATCTTTCAAAGACCAGATTTTCCCCTTCAAATATTAACGTTCAATTAAGCTGTGAAATGTCTGTGCTCAGAACAACAACAAAAAAAATTTAACTGCATTTTGAACTGGAGGATGTTATTTTTTGTTCGTCAACACGATTAAGAACATTATTAGTCTTTTTATAAATTAATATAGAATTCTGGAATAATCACAATTCATTGTATTAGATGAACAAGATAGAGAATTGGAGAACGCTCATTATCCACATGCACAAAACACGTTACGTGACTGCAATAATTCCCCTAGTAGAAAATATTTCATTTACACTCAATTTACATGGAATACTTAAGAAAATGGCAAAGTGTGAAGACGATGACTATTAAAAGATCAGCTCGATATCTTCTTGCCGAAAACTCACTTCTGTGCTGCCCTTGATGTGCCCTATAGAATTTTATGTTGGCAGGAAACCAACTTTAAAATTTGTTCTGTAGCAAATCATTGTGGCAATATACTTCCAGGAATTAAACCTTTACATAGCAGGGTAGAGTTGCCAGAGAGCGTGTAGGGTCTCTTCTGATAGGAACCATGAAGTAGACGTTGGCCAGAAATTCAAAGCCATATGTTAGACCTGTCAAAAATGATATGGCTCTGCTTACAAAAAACCTTGCTCAGTGGCTTTGCCAGGAACCCCGTGGCAGTGTCCTGCCGGAAAGCCATTGTGCGCATTATACTGCCAGAAATTGATGCTGCCCTGGGATAATCTAACAGCACTAAAAAACTCAACCTCTGGGTTTTTACTGCCAGGCTTTAACTATTAACAGAGCCTGTGAGTGTATTACAGGGAAATAAGGTCTATTTGCCCCTCACTAGGGCAAGGGTGGGCTATCCTGTTGGCTTCAGACACTAAAAGTTAATTAGCTCTTTGGAAAAGATTCCTGGCTAGGATTGTATTCGTTGTTTCTTGATTTACTTGAATTATACCTAACATTTTCCCCAAGAATGTACTTAAATGCTAGTTCTGTTTGTAGAGGAGAAATGGTTATATAAGAGGAAAAGTCAAGCTATTTTGGCTACAGAAAAGTAGTCAATAGAGTGTGTAGCAAATATCAATTTAGTATATGCCATAAAGCATTGTGAATTGCAAAGCTATTCATAAGTTGGGGTTTTGCCATACAGTGTTCCATCACCAATCCTGCCGCCAGTATCAACTTCTCTCCACTAATGTTCTTAGATTATGTCTCCAAACCACCACCGCCTCCCCCCTCCTCAGGCCCACCCTGCCTTCTTGCAGGCACCACTTAAATTTAGTTATTAAAGTTTAACTGTCAGGATTTCAGTGTTGTTGTCAGGCTTGGACATTTAACTCCATCATCCCTAAACACCACTGTACCTAGTCCCCTTGACCCTTGCCCAGCCAGTGTTCATTGTTTCCTCTAGTAAAACTCAGGGCTTGACAAATTTGTGTTTTCACTATTGCAGGAATTAGTGTATCTTATGAATATGGTTTGATTTTGATTTCTGACTAGGCTTTTGTCTCTGGCACCCCAGATGGTACCGCAAGCTCACCTGAGTGAGTGCTGCTCACAGAGCCAGGTGTAAGCCCTGAGCACTGCAAAGGGTGTGTCACAAGAAATGGGTTTGGAGTTTCTCTGCTGGGGTCCTGGACTTATAGTACACTGGATAGGGGTTTGCCTTGCAAGCGCCAGCCCGGA
The DNA here is from genome assembly GCA_021461705.1 of Cryptotis parvus. Classification (NCBI taxonomy): domain Eukaryota; kingdom Metazoa; phylum Chordata; class Mammalia; order Eulipotyphla; family Soricidae; genus Cryptotis; species Cryptotis parvus. Next base: position 47,910 of record JAJIBD010020959.1, read on the forward strand.
TTCTGTCCCCCCACACCCCATATGGTCACCTGAGCCCACCAGTAATAAGGTCTGAGTTTAGAGCTAGGAGTAACCCCTGAACACCACCAGGTGTGTCCCGAAAACTAGTATCAAAGCAAACAAAAAATTTCTCTGCCTCTGCTCTGTCGTACAGAAAATAGACTGAAACTTGGGGTAGGAGGTCGCAATAGAATACTGGGACCTCATAGAACATGGGTTTTTTCAAGTAATACCTGAGTTGAAAAATCCATTCTTTCATAATGAGTTGAAAGACTTTGGGCATGTCATTTAATTTTGTCATATACAATTATAAATAGCTCTCTCACATGGTTATGAGTATTAGATATAATTATGCATATTCTGTGATAATTTAAGCATTCTGATCTATTATACACAGTGTTAAGTACACATTTATGTGTATGTTTGTGTGTCTGTGGGATGATTGCCTCATTATCATTGGGTCGCTGTTGGATTGAACCTGGAGTTCTGATTTTATATTATTTTTTACATAATTCTCATGTTTTTTTAAGCCTAAAATTTGGTGCTCTCTCTGTTAGGACAGTATGTCCCAATAACACATCTTATTGTTAAACATACAAGGGTATGCCACCTTCATGGCAAGCCTGGCAAGCTGCCCGTGTTTTGTGTTTTATTTGATATGCCAAATACCAGTAACAATTATATTAGGTCATTCCTATGACCTAATATAATGGTTTGAGGCTCTTTATGTTCCTGGAGCGAGCAGATGCCCTTGGGCTCTACTAGCATGAGACAGGACATATGGAGACATTACTGGTGCCCGCTCTAGCAAATAGATGATCAATGGGAGGATAGTGATAGTGATAGTGACATACTGTTGGGCTCTGAGCTGCTAGCATTAGGGTCCAGCATTTTCCTACCACAAGACCCTATGGGCAGCACCCAGAAATGGGCCCGGCCCATTTTAAGGTTACACCCAATACATCTGTGCTTATCCGAGCTAAGGTGAGGCAGAATGTGCCTGGTCTTCCTGACCTCTGATCACAGGGATATGTAAGCCAATGATTGTTATCTTGCAAATGTTACCTTGCAAATGCTAAATCAGCGATTGTCATTTGTTCATTTGTCATTTGTCATTTGAAGATTGCTATCTCTTACAATGGCCCAGGAGCTTACAAATGTCATGTGTTGTGTGCTTGTACCCCCTCCGCCCAAATATTGTATAAAAGGCTTAAACTGTGTCCAGTAAAGGAAGTACTGCTATCCAGAACTCCCCACTGCATGGGTGTCCTTTATTCTTTCTTTCCTTTCTCAGCAGTAGCAGCTGCAAGGACAGTTTCTCCCAAGTCCATCCCTCTCCTTTTTCCCGCAGGGATGAAGTCTGGCAAGATCTAGGTCTTCCTCATTTGTACCCGGGGCTGCTGGCCAGGGCCACCGACACCATTTAAAGCCTGGAGTAAAAACTTATTTTGGTATTTTGTGTCATAAAACTGATAGATGACAAATATTTTTGATATTACATGGAACAGTGAATTTTATACACAAACATTTTTATTTTGAGAATATACCACCATAGCAGATTCTCCAAGTAAGCCCATGTATTTATTTGACATACTTGGGATTCAATTGTGTTTTTAAATATTTCAATTTTTTTTGAATAATAGGTTTTTTGCAAATGCTATGTAAAACAGTGCTACATAAAGCATAACTTATAGCCCATGAATGGTGCCAAATTCTGATCTCTTGTAATTGTACAATTATCAGAGAAATACTGAAAATTAGAAGTGCTTACACAATTTTCAACCATTTATATCATTTGAGGTATTTTTATGTATTTTAGGTATTTTGTCATATATATTTGAAATATATTTTAAATTTAAATTGTAAACAATTTCAGTATCAGAGATAGTTTGAGCTTTACATAATATGAAACATCAAGCTAGCTACCATCTTCCCATCTTCTTCTGATTAGGCATTGTTTTTAATCTAAACTGGATTAAAATATTACTGCACCTCTGTCCGTACAACTCTAATACTTATTCAAATACACCTATCTTTAAAATTAATATCTTTTATGAAGAAGGAGAAAAGACACAGCAGGCACAATAGTTATTTTTCATACTGACCCGGGTTCAAACCCTGGGATCCCATAGGGATCCTCTCAGCACTGCAAGGAGTGATTTCTGAGCATACAGCCAAGATTAAGCCCTGAACACAACAAGGTGTGGTCCATAAACCACACCTTTTATCTAATAATTACATAGAAAATCCAGTATTAACTTATTGTGTCCCAATCTGAGTCCTGTGATCACAGCTGAAAAATGACAGAGACCATTTCTACTGTCAGAGCACTCACTATGCAGCAAAGAAAATATTCTAAGAAATATTTTTGTGCATTAATATACAAAGGATAATAAGAATTTACTATAATTTTAGCATGCTACAAGATGCTATTTGATATAAAATGTATCTATAATTTTTTGCAATGAAAACATATTTAACCATATTGTTTGAATAAACACAGGTTATCACAGCAACATATATAGAAGTAACACAGCAGTCTTATAATTATATGGGTATTCATTCAGAAAATATGAAGTAAATATATTAAAATGCTAGCAATGTAATACTCAATATAAAAGATTTTGTGGTTTATTTCTTTTTTACTTTATGCATTTTTCTAGATTTTGCTATTATTTAAAAAACATGATAATTTTTTAAATACTTTATATAAAGTATTTAATTGGGAATTTTGATTTAAACTCAACTAGTTTGTCAATGACTTTCACATTTCTATCATTTGATCTATCAAATAAAATGTCCTAATTTATCAAAATGTATAATCTATTATTATTATTTCTCTTTATATTTTATTTACTTATACTATTATTACTCTTGGGCCCGAGTGATAGCACAGTGGGTAGGGTGTTTGTCCTTGCATGCAGCCAACCTGGGTTAGATCCCCAGCATCCCATATGGTCCCCTAAGCACTGCCAGGAGTAATTCCTGAGTGCAGAGTCAGGAGTAACCCCTGAGTATCTCCAGATGTGACATAATCTGACATAATCAGATGTGACCCAAAAAGAGAAAAAAATTTTCTACTAACACTTGTCTATTATATTATTATCTGCTCTTTTTTTAATGCAGGACCTCTTATTATGACCTATAATTAGGTCATAATTATAGAAAGTGATAACCAGCTAAATATTAAGATTGGTGTTTTTTGTGTTTTTAAAGCTTTAGAAAAATGTATATAGCATAAGATAATATCTTTTATTTCTTTTATCTTTCTCCAATATGAGTATGTTTTCCCTTAAAAAATTGCTATCTATCTCCTTTTCTGCTCTTTTTCTCTAGCTTTAGATGTGCGGTTTCACATTTGATCTATTGTTCTTTTATCTCTAGAGCTGTTTTATCTCTCCATAAGGAACGGAGTTAAAAAAAAATCATGTTTCCCCTTTGAACACTGGATTTAAAAAATTAGATAAACCATTATTAATACAACCTCACATCAGGAGACTGGTTGGAGTGTAACGATATTTAATAGATGAGTGCAAATTAGTTCAAGGCCTTAGGAAAAGGTCTCCAAAATGTTGAAAAATGTATGTCACATTATTGAAGCTTCAATATCATTGATTTAATAAAATCTTCATATGCTATTGATGTAGCAATAAAGATGAGAAATTCACATAGATTATATACCATTCTTAAGGAATGGAATACAAAACTCATGTTTTTCCTTAGAGTACCTGATATATGTAGTGGTAATTAGTCTTTCAAATGCAGAGTATACGAATAGAAATACAAAAGTAATATAATTAGAAATCAAATGAAGCAGTTTTACTTTATCCTTCTACTTTAAAAAAAATCAGTTGCTATACATTTGCTTTATGCTAAGACCTGGTCATATTACAAATATGTTGTAGTGGTCACACAAAAAATCTTGCCTTATTGATGTTTATATCTAAACAGCAGCTTATATGTAGATGGACACATGAATATTTTTGGATAATGATAACTGTCTCTAACAATAACAAAACTACACTGGGAGATAGAGTGGAACTGAGGATATAATTGAACTATGATTTGAGGAGGTAAACGAAGAAGGCAATCGCTAAGAAGAGAATTGTGCTAACAGTATTCCAAAGAGAGGAAAGAGAGAATACAAAGAACCTAAGGAAATCTAAGCTTGGTCATCCCCAAACACTGGAAAGAAAGCTTGAGTTTGGGGAATATAGAGATTATGGTCTTGTCTCTTGTATAGAATTTAGCTTATACATTTGTTTTCTTAGTTTTTGCCTCTTTTTTTTAAATTTTTTATCATACCATCGTGAAACATACAATTACAACGGTGTTCATAATTGGTTCTTGGTAATACAGTATACCAGCACCCATCCCTCCAACAGTGCCCCATTTCTACCACCAATGTACCCCACCTCCTCCCGCCCACCCCCAGGCTGCCTTAATAGCAGGTACCCCAGTTTCTTCTCTTTCTCTCTCTGTCTCTCTCTGTCTCTGCATCCCCTCTCCCTCTTATTTTACACATTGTGGCTAGCCCTTCAGATATTTAGAGTTTATCACTTAAGTCTCTTTGTATATATTCAATGGTGAGTTTTAATCTGCCATTACCATTTCCCACGTTTAGTAAAACACTGGTATCTATTTATGTCCTATTAATGAATGCAGTCATTCTATATCTGTCCTTTTACTCTGACTAATTTCACTCAGCATGATAGTCCCCATGTCCACCCATTTGCAGGTAAATTTCATAATTTCATCTTTTCTGACAGCCGCATAGTATTCCATAGTGTAGATGAACCACAGTTTCTTTAGCCAGTCCTCTGTTCTCGGGCATTTAGGCTGTTTCCAGATTCTAGCTATAGTGAATAATGCAGAGATGAATAAAGAAGTACAGATAGTGTTTCTGCTATGTGTTTTTTTGGTCTCTTGGGTATATTCCCAGGAGTGCTATTGCTGGATCAAATGGGAGCTCAATATCTAGCTTTCGGAGGAATGCCCATATTGTTTTCCCAAAAGGGTTGGACCAGTCTGCACTCCCACCAACAGTGGATTAGAGTCCCTTTTTTCCCCACATCCATGCCAGCACCGGTTGTTCTTGCTGTTTTGGATGTGTGCCAGTCTCTGTGGTGTGAGATGGTACCTCATTGTTGTTTTGATTTTCATCTCCCTGGTGATTAAAGATGAAGAACACTTTTTCATATGCCTTTTGGCCATTCAATTTCTTCTTTTTTGGAAGCTTCTATTCATTTCTTCTCCCCATTTTTTGATGGAGTTAGCTGTTTTTTTCTTGAGGAGTGCTACCAGTGCCTAATATATCCTGGATATTAACCCATTGTCAGATGTGTATTGGATGAATATTCTTTCCCACTCTGTGGATTGTCTTTGTATCTTGGTCACCATTTCTTATGAGGTGCAGAAGCTTTTCAATTTTATATAATCCCATTTGTTTATCTTTGCTTCCATTTCCTTGGTCAGTGGTGTGTCGTCTTTAAAGAGACTTTTCATTTCGATGTTGTAGAGCGTTTCTCCTATGTTTTCTTTGATGTACCTTATAGATTCATGTCTGATGTTGAGATCTAGAATCCATTTTGATCTGACTTTTGTGCATGGCGTTAGAAGGAGGTCGGAATTCATTTTTTTACATGTAGCTGCCCAATTTTCCCAGCACCATTTGTTGAAGAGGCTTTCTTTGCCCCACTTAATATTTTTGCTCCTTTATAGAAGATTAAGTGGTTGTATATTTGAGAATGTGTTTCAGGATACTCAGTTCTATTCCATAGGTCTACGGGTCTGTCTCTATAAATATACCACATTGTCTTAATTACAACTGCTCTGTAGTAGATCTTGAGTTTGGGGAAAGTGATACCTCCCATCTTCTTTTTCCCAAGGATTGCTTTAGCTATTCGTGGAGTTTTATTATTCCATACAAATTTCAGGAGTGTATGTTCAATTTCTTTGAAGAACATCATGGGTATCTTTATAGGGACTGCATTGAATCTGTATAAAGCTCTAGGGAATATTACCATTTTGATAATGCTAATTCTTCCAATCCATGAGCACGGAATATGTCTCCATTTCCTCAGCTCTTCTTTTATTTCCTGAAGTAACGTTTTGTAGTTTTCTTTGTAGAGATCCTTTACATTCTTTGTCAAACTGATTCCTAGGTATTTGATTTTCTGTGGCACAATTGTGATTGGGATAGTTTCTTTAATGTCCCTTTCTTCTCTTTTGCTGTTTGCATATAAGAAGGCCATTGACTTTTGGGTATTGATTTTGTACCCTGCTACCCTGCAATAGGAATGTATTATTTCTAGGAGCCTCTTGGTAGAGAGTTTTGGGTTTTCCAGGTATAATATCATGTCATCTGCAAATAGTGATAACTTGGCTTCTTCCCTTCCTATCTGGATGCCCTTAATGTCTTTTTTCTTCCCTGATTGCTATGGCAAGTACTTCCAGTACTATATTGAATAGAAGTGGTGAGAGTGGGCAGCCTTGCTTTGTCCCTAATCTTAAGGGGAAGGCTTTCAGATTTCCCCCATTGAGAATGATGCTCGCTTGAAGTGAGCATCATTCCTGCTAAGCCCATTGAGAATGGGCTTGTAGTAGATGGCCTGGATTATCTTGAGGAAGGTTCCTTCAATCCCATTTTTTGGAGAGCTTTATCATGAATGGGTGTTGAATCTTGTCAAATACCTTCTCTGCATCTATTGATATGATCATATGGTTTTTATTCTTCTTTTTGTTGATATGATGTATTATGTTGATTGACTTGTGGATGTTGAACCATCCTTGCATTCCCGGGATGAATCCCACTTGGTCATGGGGTATAATCTTCTTGATGGCTCTTTGGATTCTATTTGCTAGTATTTTGTTGAAGATCTTAGCATCTGTATTCATCAGGGAGATTGGTCTTTAGTTTTCCTTTTTTGTGGTATCTTTGTCTGCTTTGGGTATCAGGGTGATATGTTTCTCGTAAAAGCTATTTGGGAGTGTTTCTGTTTCTTCAATTTGCCAGAAGAGCTTAAAAAGAATTGGGAGTAAGTCCTCTTTAAAAGTTTTGTAGAATTAAGTGGTGAATCCATCTGGACCTGGGCTTTTGTGTTTGGGGAGACTTTTGATTACCGATTCTATTTCCTCGATGGAGATAGGTTTGTTGAGGTATTCCAAATCTTCTTGTTGCAGACTTGGGAAGCTATAGGAATTCAGGAATTTGTCCATTTCTTCTAGGTTTTCTTGTTTTGTGGCATACAGGCTCTCATAGTAATCTCTGATGATCTTTTGAATTTCTGTGGTTTCTGTTGTGATGTCCCCGTTTTCATTTCTGATTCTATTTATTTGGGTTCTCTCTTTTCCTTTTCTTACAAGTCTTGCAAGTGGTTTGTCAATCTTGTTTATTTTTTTCAGAGAGCCAGCTTTTAGTTTTGTTGATCTTCTGGATTGTTTTTTGACATTCCATCTCATTGATTTCTGCTCTAAGTTTTATTATTTCTTTCTTTCTTCTTGGGTTGGGCTCCTTTAGTTGATCACTCTCTAAGATCTTAAGTTGTGAATTCAGACTGTTTATGATGGCCTATTCTTTTCTGATGAATGCTTGAAGAGCTATGAACTTGCCTCCTAACACTGCTTTTGCTGTATCCCACAAGTTCTGGTAATTCGTGTCTTCAGTCTCATTTGTTTCCAGAAATCTTTGGATTTCCTCTTTGATTTCTTTTATGACTTGTTGGTTGTTCAGCAGTGAGCTGTTTATTTTCCAGTTACTTGGTATTGGTCTCCGTTTTTGTGTATAATTAACTTCCATTTTCAATGCATCATGGTCTGAAAAAATAATAAACGAAACTTCAAATAAATAGGATATTTCAAATTAATTACAAACACACAAAAACATGACATCTGAAAGATTCAATAAGTATTCTTTCCTTTGTAGTACATAAATGGCACAGAAATAGACATTTTTCTATTAGTTTTCTCACAAATTAAAAAAAAAGATTCTATTTAACTATTAATAACAATTGTCCTTTTGGTTTGGGCTGGAGTGAAAGTGTAGGAGTAAAGTTTTTTGTAGGCAAAGTTCTTGCCTAGCACAGGGCTGGCCATAGTTCACTCCCTAGAAGCATATATGGGTCCCTGAGCATAAAACATCAATAAGCCCTGAGCACTACCCTGTGTGACCCATGAACCTTTTTAAAAAATGGAAGAATTTTCTATTGAGTTGTCAGACCTAGTTCATTCCCTAACCAAATATGGCTCACTGAGCATAAAACCAAGAATAAGTCTTGAATACTACACTGTATAACCCATAAAATAATTTAAAAAAGAAACGAAACGAAGGATTTTCCATTTGGTTGAAAGAAAATGCTAACAAACAAAATTAAATCTCCCTTAAAGTTATTTATTTTTATAAAGAAAACAATAAATTTTATGAGCAGTTTATATTTCTAAGAATAATGTGTCACATTTTTAGTCTGTGAAAAGCTACTGAATGACTGTGGTGCTCTGAAATTTCAAGAACATAATTTGCATTCAATTTCTGACCTTCATTATATGTTTTTCTCTCATACTCTTATTATGATCGTGATGGTTTTTCTTTACTTCTCATAGTCAGAGATTTTTCATGTTTTTGGTTTTTTATCTTTTTCTGTTTATTGTAACTACATGACCATTTTATGGTACCTCTGTTACCTGAAATGGCTTCTAAGGTAGTCTGGTTATCAGATATTAACACCCAAGTTCAGTAAATTTTTATACCACCAAAATATTACTAAACCATTGTAAAATGCAGCTTCCCTAGATCTACTCACATGTTTTCTTCATTTATTTGATCCTTAATAACTGCCACCATATGGGTTTAATGTCAGTTCATAAGACCCTGTTTTAGTATTAAAACTTGCCTCTGCTCTCATTCAAATACCATGTTATCAACTAGGGCTTTGTGCTTATCTGGACTTTTTTTTTTTTTTTGCTTTTTGGGTCACACTCTGCGATGCTCAGGGGGTTACTCCTGGCTCTGCACTCAGGAACTACTTCTGGCAGTGCTCAGGGGACCATATCGGATGCCAGGGATCGAACCCGGGCCAGCATGGGCCGGCCACGTGCTAGGCAAACACCCTACCTGCTGGGCTATCTCTCCGGCCTCAATTTAAAGTTAAGATTATACAGGATAGAATATTACCCAATTAGACTCAAGATCTATTACCAAAATATTTCTTGAACTGTGAACTTTTTCAGATATTTAATGCTCAGTTAAATACAGTGATCACCAAGATGGGAAGGGAAGTCATGCAGTTATTTCCTGACTGTTTGCATATTTATATATTAAGGACTGTATTTCAAGTAAGTGTTTTCTTATTTTCCAATCTGCATGGATGAATGTGTGTAAAAGGTGCCTAAGAGACTTACACTGAAAGAGTGTAGTTGAAAGAGAAATAATATTTCCTTCCCCCCTCATCTTACCCATTGTAAATTCCATTTTACTGATAGTGGGATTCTCTTCAATATCAAATTTTTTGAGTGCAATTGTGGAGAAAGAGACATTTTGTGTTTTGTACAGTAGTGTTAGTTATGCAAAGCCTACAGTCCAGCACTAAATAACTCTGATAGTGCATATATCTCATACAGTTCATAGCTGCTCTGGAATCTAGTCATTTCCCCAAATTGGATCACTGAGGTCCCTTGGAGTTCTTTTTTGGTACCTAATATATTCTTTTAATATATTTCAGATTTTTATTGCTACTAATTAAAAACTGTTGAGATGTTAGATATTTCTTTTGTACTAGACTATTCTCCTGCAAATGTAGCAAGATGATATTATATCAAATCCATAGACTTTGGAATAATCATGGGCAGGGAGGTCCTGTTATTTTCTCACTTTGAGTTTTTAATTGGAGCTCCAAATACATCACTAATGAATTCTCAGAGAAATATGACAGCCTCTAGCTAAAGTCAAAAAGTCAATTCTGACAAAATGAAACCTATCCAAACTGCTGCTTATTTTATTTTTTCCCAGTGACAATAAAAGTTTAAGGCTCTTTCCTTTAATTTGAATTTTATAGTTTAGTTCCAAATAGTATCTTGGTGAAAACAATTTTTATTCCTCCATGTTAAGATCTCCAGTTATAATGGAACTAATTTTTAGGAGTGCATTGAAAGTTTCCAATTAATAAGATTAAAGATTCTGAGCTTTCACCTCTTTCTCTTAACTAGATCTCGCAAAGGCTTTTAAAGGTTAACTCAGCACTGCTTCAGGAGTCCATGTTTTAAGACTATTGTTGCCTCATTATTGAAGTAGATTTTATCACATCCTGGATCATTATGAATTCTAAAATAATACACTGTCTTCAACTCTTTTTGCATCATCTAATCGCTCATTAAATAGTCACCTCTGAAAACCTTGTACGTGATTAAACAGAGTGTTAATCTGAATTTTTTGGGCTCTGAAAATAACATATTAATTCCTATTGACCTTTATTTACCTGTTTTATATTTTTCAATATCCACAATGAAAACATGGCCATCAAATTCTGGTTTATATTTTTATATAAGATGTGTTATTCATAAAAATAATTACTATTCATCAGTGAACTTTTGTTATTATTTTCAATAAAATGTCTAGTTTATATTTTGAAAGACAATTTTATAATCCTAAAACAAATAATTTACAGTGGTTTATCCATGTAGAAAATGGTCAATTTGTCTCATGCTCTGACAAAATATTTACTTGGACTACCCTATTAATTGTGCCTACCCTAGTAATTGTAAAAATAGAAGTGAGTGAATACAGCGACCTCCTTTTAATTTATTTATTTAATTACTTTTTGGAGGCTATTCATCCACTTTTGCTTAGGGCAAACTCATTTGCCCTATGTTAAAAAAAAAATCACTCCTACTGGTGCTTGGGATAACATATATATGATGCCAGGGGTAAACCTGGGTTGGCCACTTACTTGCTGTACTAGAGGCATTGAAGAAATAGTTAAAAGGACAAAGAACCTCCCGCTCCCGGCACATCTCTTAGACTCCACCATTCTCTCTGCATTAACATAGGCCTCAGAGACCTGGGTCCACAAAAGCAGGATGAGAATGCTATTCGGGTCTCCCAGAGAGGAATCGAAAGAGCTAAGCTTGGAATATCACGCCTCACTCAAGTGAGAGAAGGAATCCAGAGTTCCGACCTCCGTTGCTATTCCAGAATCAGGACGCTGTCTCATTTGCCAAGGCATCAAAAATCAGATGGGCTGGACATGTAATGTGATTTGGAGACTACTGCTGGACTAGAGCCTTTACCGACTGACTAGATCCCACGGGAAGTCAAAAGATCACGTGGCCGCCCACCTTCAAGATGGTCAGACTTCTTCGTCAAGACCCTGAAGGAATGGTTTGAGGCTCTTCATATTCCTGAATCAACCAGATGCCATTGGGCTACATTGGCACGTGATAGGGTCCAATGGAAATGTTACTGGTACCCGTTCGAGCAAACCGGTGAATAACGGGATTCAAGTGATCAAGTGAAGTGATCAATTTAAAAGGCATTATATTCTTTTAAAATACTGTTGTTAAATGGTTTTCATCATAAAGTTTATGTAAAGAAAATGTCTATAAGAAATCTGAGTAAAATAAAACGATCTATAATTTCCCCAGTAGTAGGAGAAGAGAACATATTGGTGTTTACCATCATAGTCTGTTTCACATCTTATCATACATTTATTTATTCATTTAACATATGCCTTATGAGCACAAGTTAGTGACAAATTATTGTCAGGCAAACGCATGTGTTGACAATATGGCAGTGACACAAAACTTTTAAATTCTTCCCTTATAGGTGAGATTATAGGCTGCATGATTAAATTGATACATGTTTACAAAGGATAATTCAGACATATGCCTCCATACAAATTTAATAATACATATTTTTAGTTTTCAGACTCAAAAATGTATATGACCATGTATTAAAAATATTGTGCTTTATAAATTTATTATTATTATATATTACAATGTATTTATAAATATTAATGTATTTAAAACATTGTGCTTTAAAAATTGAAGAAAAGGAGCTAGAGAGATAGTAAGGCAGATAAGGTGCTTTCCTTGCATGTGTACATCCAGGATTTGATCCCTTGAACTACATATAGTCCTCCAAGACTTGCCAGGAGTGATCACTCAGCATAGTAGGATACTGGTGCTTGGAACAACAAATGTGGTACTAGATGTCAAAATCCGGGTTGGCATACACACATATATATATAATATATATGCGTATATATACGTATATATGCATATATAGATATGTATATACACTACATATATATGCATATCTATATAAAACACTAATTTAAAACACTATATATATATATACACTACTCTTGGACACTAATTTAAAACCATTATATTCTTTTAAAAGATTAGTTAATTTTTTTTCACAAAATAATATGCAAAGAGCATATATATAAGAAACTTGCTGCTGATTTCCCTTGCATGTGGCCAACTTAGGTACAATCCCCCGCACCACAGAACCACACAAGTCCCCTGAGCCTGTTACGAGTGATCCTTGAATTCAGAGCCAGGCATCATTCCTGACCACACTGCTGGGAGTCATCCCCAAATAAACAAAACAAAAACAAAAGGTAGTATATACAAACAATGGCATATTATGTAGCTGTAAGTAAAGATGAAATCCTGCCGTTGGCTGCAATGTAGATGAAACTTGAGCACCTCTCCCAATGTGGTTCTCCAAAGAAAGCATAATCCTGGATCGTTTGCTGTCAAATACAGACATATAAATACACTTTGGTTAACCAATTACTAGTGTGATTTAAGAGAAAATGCCAATTCCCATTTCTGATAAATTCTTTATGTATTATTTTACTTATATTTTATAAATAAGATGAGGAATATATTAGGTAAGAACTCCTCTGTAGATTTTAATACTAGAACAAACCCATCATGAAGCAGAGTCAGCACCCTCAGACTAGCCAATTTCAGAAAGAAGCTCTCCTTTCTTGTGAATTATCATCCCTTAATCTAAAATGACAGATCCAGTCAGTTTACTAGAAAATGAATTAAAAAATGGCTTGAGTATTATCCTTTATTTGACAGCTTTTCATTTATTTGGTCTTTTCCCCCTCACTTGATGCTGCATTACTCTTGATCAGATATATTTCAATTATGTATTTCATTTTCCTTCTGCATATATGCATAGACAAAGATAAAATGCCCTAGATAATAAGGATATATAGCTTTGCTTTGTTCTGGTACAACTTCTAAAGTTGGCTCTCTGAATTTATTAATAAGAACACCTGGGGCCGGAGTGATAGCCCAGCGGGTAGGGCGTTTGCCTTGCACGCGGCTGGCCCATGCAGGCCTGGATTAGATCCCGGCATCCCATGTGGTCCCCGGAGCACCGCCAGGACTAATTCCTGAGTGCAGAGCCAGGAGCAACCTCTGAGCATCGCCGGGTGTGACCCAAAAAAAAAAAAAAATAAGAACACCTTAACAAAGATAACTTGACTTTCTCAAAAGAACAGAATGATCTCCAGTAATTATATATACACATATAAATATGTATATAATACATATATATGCATATATGTATATATAAAGATATTATAGTTTAGTCAGATTCCAGGGATAAGAATTTAGAAGGAAATAACTATATATATAGTTATATATAAATAAATGTGTGTACTAATATATCAGATACTATAGTTTAGTAGGAACTTTATAACTTAGAAACTTACTTTCTTAATTTCATACACCAAAGATAATCTACTCAGATGAAAGTTTATAACTGCATATATTGTAGCATATAATCAGGAAAAATAAATATCTTGCTTTTCTTTGCTTTTTTGGCAAGGAACATGGAATTTATTTAAAAATAAATCATAAATAGCATAAATTTACTTGAAATACTATGTGTTAAAATTTATGTATATTTTATCTTATGAGACCTCTAGAATCCCCCTGTCCTGTATGAAATGTATAGAACATCCCTAGAAAAGCATCCCCCACATAGGCTGGAAAAGGATTAGTGCCACAAATAGAAAGTCAATATAAACCGACTTCAGTGGGTCATGAAAGATCCGTAAGAGAAAATTAATTATCACACAAAACTACTAGATAACACACAAAATCAACTATAAATCTTTTCTTTCATTGATGATCTTCTATGGAGTGAGTACTGTGTCATAAATTAGAGATTTCATCATGTAATTCTAGTACTCTCCCTCTTAACCTTTTTCTATTTTAGTATCATTCTTTACAGAAAGGGTTCATTTGACTGAAATTGTATACCTTGTTCTACTTAGTAAATTTCCCCATAGCTTTACCAGATGTTTTAAAGTTCTTTTTCTCACTGCAGATATAAATGTTTAATCTCAAGATCAGTGATTTTTTTTAATTGGGAAAGACTTAATGAGTCACATAATCTAATATTCTAACTGAATACTTGAGGCTTCTATTTAGCCCAGAGGGCTGTAAATTTGATAACAAAGGGCGTGCCATAGTTCAGTCCTATACACTGTAGAATGTTTTTTCACAGGCATTACTTCATCTCTCTTCTTATTGTTTTCTTTCTAATAAAGCTGGAACATTATATTTTCTCTTTCCACATTTTTTTTTGTCCCTGGCTGTCAGACCAGGATGCTTACATGAAATATAATGCCTTTCTGGGCAAAGATTGAGCACAACCAAGACTTGTAAAATAACAATAGGTACTGGCAGTAGCAACTTTGCTGGCAACTTGGGGACTTGAGAGCCTGTAAGTGTTCACAGTTCCAGTGAATGATAAGGAGCATATGCACACCTTATCATTAAGTGCCACATAATGATAAGGAACAACAGTTGTTCCTTATTAGTTAGAGGAGAGCTGGTCCATGCAAGCAAACTCAAGCTGTTTCTTTCAGGTACAAAGGAGGATATTTACATGACAATGAGATATGCTGGGTATAGATGTTTCTGAAGTGTGATGTTGGGATCACCCTGAACTTCTTGAAAATTGGAGTGAATATTATGAGACCAAGTTGTACATACTCTTAGTTCTTGGAGTTTCAATTGTGTGGAGACACAATTAAAACTCATAAGCAAGAATGGAGACTGATCCAATTTCTGAATAAGAGACAGAGACGGAGAACACCAATAGTGAAACACAAAAGTGTTCCTGAACTTGATTTAGTGGTTGAAATCTACATGACTGATTTTTTATGACCTATAATTGAGTCATGGCTTATCCATTCACTCCTGTTAGTAATGATTGTCATACAAGTTCTTAGAATCCTTTAAGATAGAGCAATTCAGAGCCAAATCTGACTTTCTCATCAGCACTCTTTTATTGGGAATGTAAAAATTCCTGTGTCTTGGAAATAACCAGATGTGACATTTTCCTGAGAAGATATAACGGTCATTTTCCTCTTAACTTTAACAAAGGAAAACTTTCTAGCAATAAAGAGCAATGGTAAAATAATATGATTGCTTTTAAAAAATAAAACAATATATATGTATATTTCTTATGGTATTAATAATTTATTATTTTATGAAGAGCTAAGTAGCTTCAAGAGAAAATTTTAAGTACCTTATTCAATATAATTTTATTTTCCTGGCACCATCCTTGTTCAAAAACAGGGCAGGTTTGTCTTATTTTGTGCTTAATGACTTTCAGAATTAGGCATTATTAGAATACCCATCTCATGCTCATTTTGATGAAATAGGTATAAACAATTCTAGTTCTTTCCCTCAAATCATCCAATAAATGGCAGCCCAGAAATTAACTACTACATTATAAATACATATGTATATAATTATGCTAGTAGAACCCAAAGGCATCGACAGGACATATGAAGATATTACTGGTGCCCGCTCTAGCAAATAGATGATCAACGGGAAGATAGTGATAGTGAGATAGTGATATAATTATGTGTCTTTTGGCTGATTTTGCCAAAGGATACTTCCTTTCCCAACACAACACATCCAATTTGGTCATCGCTCTGTGGTGACAGAGTGCATGAGTCTCAGCTGACTAGACTTGCATGCTTACTACTTTGTGGCTACAGTTACTTCCTCTGCACAAATCTTTGGGGCCCTTCAGTTATGGGAACCAAGATGCACCTAATTGTTTATCTGGGCCTCTATGTCTATCCTCTTTTTCATTTAGATAACCAGTTTCCATTTAGTTTCTAACTGAGCAAGCTATGACAACTTTATCCTTTTTTATGGCACAAAATAAAAGAGATCAACTCTGGAGGAAAATGCATAGTTATGGAAATGTTTATTTAATATTTAACCATAAATATTATTAAATATTATATCACACATGTAGTGACTATTTAGAGTATAAACACTTTTGTTTAGGGACTTACCTATCTGTCTCAGGGCTTACTCCTAGCTCTTCCCTCAGGGGTCACTCCTAGTGGTGCTTGGGGTACCATATGGGATTCCTGAGACTGAGTCCTGGTCTGCCAAATGCTAGGGTAAGTGCCCTACCTACTGTGCCATACCTTTTGCCCCAAGGATAGAATTATTTCCGAAAATGTATTCTAAAACTTAAAACCCAGTATAAAAGAAATTCACTTAGTTGTTAAAAATATTTCCATAGAAAATAATATAAGAGGAACTTATGAAAAGGAAACAAAGAACATAATTGACACATCTTTTAATATGTCATTCAAAATAATTAAAAACCCTAGGAGGAATTGCAATGAGGTTCTCACAGTGTGAGTTCTGTAGTAAAGATGATTCTGTTTTAAATGTAGAGCTCATCTGTTTTTTAATAACCACAGACAAGCTACTTGTTACAGGAGTTCACGTTCTCCCAAATGAAAATGGTGCCAGTTTAGTGCATTTTTCAGATAGATGCTGTGTGGATAAATAAGCTATTGCAGGTAAATTGCTCAGTGCAATGCCTGATAGTGAAAGTGGATAAATTTGGAATAAGAAAGAAAATACATGAGGAATGACAGATGAAATCACTATAATGAATGCTCATGGACATATTGTAGCCAAGGGTGGTGAAACTCCACAAGATATTTCTAGCATCACACTTGCCTGTTGTTTTCTGGGTGTTTTCTACCCTAATTGGATCTTAGCCTTATGCCTCTCCTCGAAAAAATTCCTACATGTTGAGCCAAAAAGCTTGCCAATTTTTGACTTCCCATGGTTTTCACAGGGCATATTATCAAAACCGTAGGGCAAGAAAAAATTTAAACTTTAGTCTCATATCTACCTGAAAGGAACAGCAGATACTTTCAAATAATATTTGAATAGTTCAGTGTCAGGATGTTTTCACCATTTGATACAATAACACATTTTATTTGATACAATAACACGTTTGCTCTGTAGTGTCCCAGTAACACTGAAGATGGTACATTATTATTCAAATTTTTAAAGTTCACAGGTTAGAGAAACCCTTCTGTCAAACTTGAATCCAGATCATTGGATTTTAAATGCTCTGCTTCACAAACCTCAATGCACCCATATAAGAAACATTTATATACTTTTAGTGCATATGATGAAAACATCCAGAAAGTGTGGTCAAAATTCTGACTCTCCTGTTTCATCCCAGAACTGATTTGGAACCATATGTATTCAACATGTTTCTGTTAGAATTGCCCATTATGTAAACCGGACTCATTTATTTAGTGTGTTTCTTTTTCTCCCCTTCATAAGTAGCCTGTTGAGGACAATTTGGGTGTAGTAGTGGTTTCATCCTGCCAGTGGAGTGGAGAAATAATGAGATATCATGCATAATCAATCATGCAAATATAACATATGTCCATATGTCCAGGGACCAGAAGAAATCACACTACACCTTGAGCACCCCACACATTCTCACTAAATATTTATTCTTGATTGATGAATTGTTTAAAAAATATGACCAGGTCAACGAGAAATCAGGCAGGGATCCAGGCAGAATTTTAATGAGCTTGGCCTTTTGCCCACTCCTTTTATAACACATTCCCTTCCATTCCCAACTAACACTTAAGGCTCTGGAACACAAACTGTCATCTTATCCTCCACTTGACTTCTTCCTTTAAAAACAGGTTCAGTTATATTTGCTCTCAGAAAATAGAGTTTATGCTCTAGTATGTATTAGAGTCACCTTTGAAAGACTGGGAAAACCCAAATTTCCCACTGGGACCTCCTTGTAGATTTGGTCTGCCATTTTACCACAAGGGCATTGTTGCTGTGGCCCTGCACGAATAAGATGCAATAGGGAAAACTTGTTTGTTTTGAGAAAACATAGAGTACTAATAGCATATACTTTGCAATGTTTGTTATTATACACTCTACTATATATACATATATAGTATTATATAAATATACACATAGGCAGTATACTGTATGTATGTATATATGTAAGCATATATATGTATATGTATATGTGTGTATTATATATATATATATATATATATATATATATATATATCACTGTATCACTGCCTTCCTGTTGTTCATCGATTTGCTCGAGTGGGCACCAGTAACAGTAACATCTCTATATGTCCTGTTGCAAGCAAGTGTAGCAATCAAGGGCATCTGCTTGCCCTAGGGAAAGGAAGAGCCTCAAACCATTCTTCAGGTCATGGAATTGAGGTCCATAATTGTTACTAGTTTTTGGCATAACAAATGAATAAATTAAATGCAACTTTAATCCAAATCACTAAGCATACCAGATCTCTGATGGATATCAGTACAGTCAGGCGGTTTTATTCATCAGTCATGACACCAATTCTGTGACATATCTACAAAATTGTTGATGAGGTTTTATAAAAGATAATAACTACCACTGATCATCATTAATATGGAATTACTCTACATGGAATTACTGCACACCCTTGTAATAGAAAATTAATCATTGGTTCTACATACATCATAACTTATCATTTTGGTTTTCGTAAATGTTAAGTGCATCATTTCCATAAATCTCAAATATAATCAGGGGAAAAACAAATTGCAGGACATAAGAGAGATAAAAAGTACATTTTATAATTTATTATAATAAATATACCAGCAGTTGATTTTAAGTAAAATTTAATGAGAATTTAATGATATGGTGTTAATACTGAAACTCATTATTTAGCTATAAAATTTGAATACAGGAACCATTAATTTGTCTCAGACATATACCAGATCAAATTTGAATTTGGCTATCAAATTTTAAAATAACAACATCTTCTAGGAGGTCACATTTTCTTATGCTAATAGTGACGGTTGCCTGGATTGCTTTTACTGCAATGTCGTTATTGTTATTTATTTTAGATCAAGGATCAATATACATTTCTGCACTTTATTCTGGTACATTAATATAAATAAATGTCAAGGTAAGGTTAGTTGCATTCAAGTTTCTTCCAAAATAGAAATATAGAAAACACTCACCTCTAAATTGTCTTTTAGATGTTTATTATGATAACCTATTGTGGTCTTTCAACTCTTCTCTATGAACTTCTAATAAAAAGCAGGCAATCTGGATCACATTTCTGCCTCAAAATTCTAATCATGGGCTGGAGCAATAGTCCAGTTGGTAGGGGCGTTTGTCTTGCTCGCGGCCGGCCCATGCCGGCCTGGGTTCGATCCCCAGCATCCCATATGGTTCCCCGAGCACCAGCAGGAGTAATTCTTGAGTGCAGAGTCAGGAGAAACCCTCAGCATTGCTGGATGTGACCCAAAAAAGCAAAAAAAATCTAATCTCAAACCATAACTATCAGTCAAGATATAGATTTCCAGTTTGATTCATAAGAACTATCAGTGTTGGTTACATATTGTAGCTTTTTAATAATTCTATTTTTTTCTGTCTACTTATTGTGAATTTTAAAAAGTAGTTGATAGACCTTCTTTAAACATTTAAAAATTAGCAGTTTCTAGTGTGCACCAATTCCTTAATTTTTGTTTGTCTTTGATGATTTATTTATCTTTGATATACAAGTAGAGTCATAGTTATCATATTCTGGAGTAGCATATTTCTATCTCAGTATCTTGCATGTGTTATTTCCATTTTTTCATGAACAATAGAATTTCTTCTGAGCAGCCTGATAGAAGATGGATGAGGATATCTTTATAAATTGCTTGCCTTTATTTCCCCTAGATAGCTTCAATATTCTTTTCTGTTTGGAACTCGAGCATGTTTCTGCTATTTATCATTGTTTTTGTTTCACTGAATTTAAATAGTCAGGAGGTATTCTTTATAAACCTATATATGCATTTTTCATTTATTAGGTCCTTCCCTGTAGTACTTTAGGTGTCTGGTCACTGACGTCTCTAGATGACAGTATGTCTGGAACTGTGCACCTGAAGATTCAGTGCTAGGGACCAGGGCCATGGTACTACTCTCAACCAATGAAGCTAGAAAGTACCTTAGTCAATCCAGTGATATTCTGGAGCCACAGGGAATATCCAACCTTACTCGGGGCCATGCAGTACTAGAAATAAACTTTAGACCTTGTACATTATAGGAAAATTGTTTCACCCTACTGAAGACATCTCCAAACATTTTATACAATTTCTCTCCCAAGACTGGGAACTTTTCTGCAATTATTTCTGTATGCAACTTCTGTGCTCCCTTCTCTCTTTTTTCTACTTTGAAAATGTTTGTTATCCTGTGGTCACCTTTTCTAATGAAGTTGCATATTGTCATAGATCTTCTTCAAGATTTTACATCTGGTTTTTATCTTCTCCCACCTGTCATGAATATAATATCTTTAACCCTATAGATTCGCTCTCTGAATTCTTCTTTCATTGTTTATTTTATTACTTAAATTTCATTCTCTCTTCCAATTGCATGAACTCAACAATACTGAGAACAAGATATCCAAACTTCAACAACCCAACTTAAAATGGTGCCTGTCAAGATGACGTTTTGGGGGAGGGAACTTGGGAACGCTAGTGCTGTGATCTTGTCCATACACTATATGTCTGAAATTCAACTATAAATAACTTTGGAAACCATGATGCTTTGATGTTTTTTAACTATTTCTTTCTAAAGACGACACAGTGTTGCATCACACATTCCTCTAACATTGTATGACTGAAACTCAATCATGAACAGCTTTGAAGTTGTCTACCTCACAGTGATATAATAAAATTTAAAAAAGGAATTTTAAAGGAATTCCTATATTTAATTATGTTGTATAAGCCATGGAAACAACTATATAATCCTATTAATAAAAATTGTGTGCGATTGTTTTTAAAAAAGAAGTAAAATAAAGTCCACGAAACTTAGAAAATTAACTATTGTTATTCCAACAAGTGTCACTATAATTTTACTCTATTTTATGTATTTATACTATATCTATATATAAATATAGATATAGATATAGATATAGACAGACATGGGGCAGAGCTGCTACTGGCTCTCTCTGTGCCCAGCCGCTCATTAGGTGCCCGGGAGAGATAGCAGGTTCTAGCACTGGCCCGCCACCACAGCAGAGCCTCACAAAAAAGCCAGATGACCCCCAACTCCATGAGGACCTCCAATTTCCACATCTGGACTTTCCCCTCTTCAGAGCTCCACCCAGCAGACCAGCCTATCACAGCCCGGCTCATCTTAGTAGGAATATAGTAGATAAGTAGTGGGAATATAGTAGATAAGTACTGGTTTCTGTATTTTTACTATACAATAGATAAGTAATGAGGTCCGCATTTGAAACTGTCCCAGCAGAGTGGGTGTGGAAAGTTCCAGTCCCTGTTGAAAGCTTGCTGAGGGTGAGAACATGGCTTGTTTTATAGCTCTGTTGATATATTCCTCCTGGTACTCCAGATCTGAGACTTAGCACTCTGTCCTTTGCCAAAACACTTCACAAAATTAGTATCAATCCTGAACAATGATCGGAGAGTGAGCACATTTTAATAAACATTATAAGTGAAATTCTTTCCGACCTAAGCAAAGTATCACAGTGCTAATGTCATAAACCTTATCTTAGCCTAATGTGTTTTCTTTCTAACACATTTCTTGATTCAAATAATTATCAAAAATACATTTTCTTGATAAGCATGCCCCATATCCATACATATGAATATATGCATATATATGTATCTAATTTTTGTGGATCAGTAAGTGTTGTGACCATATATTATCACCTATTGCTCAGCCAAACTCAATGACTATAATACTTAAAAGACCTTATAAACAACAACTCTGGTTATAGTCAGAATAGCAACAACTATTTATACAATCAACCAAATGTGCACAGCTAAAACTGACAGTAGCAGTCCAATAATATCATAACATGGACTCAAGTGTTCAGCTGACAGTCTTGCCCATAATTCTCTTTTTTTCAGTGTTTAGGAGCATGAGCTACTAACAAATGTCTGTTAAGCATTACTCCAACCTGTTTGAAAACATGTTGCACCATTTATGATTATGGGACTCTATTCACACCAGATGACAAGAATCTGTTTGCAACCTGTTATGCTAGTTTTGAGCTTTTGAGAGATTCTAGTAATAATCGTGATTACTTACCTCTACATTCTATATGATTCTCTGCTTTTTCTTAGATACATACTGGTTACTATCACATTCCAGGTACATGGTATTATATTTCTTTTACATGCAACATTATTCTTTAAATTAAGTGGTCCTATGTCATACTTCCTAACAGTAAATACAAATAAAACTCACCTAAAAAACCTTTCTATACGCAAAATTTCTTGCAATAACTTTTGCAAAGCATGCATGCTATATTGTACTGTGGATGAGTATGTTCAGATGACAGTGAGTAAATCTGCTTGATACAGCCTTTGCCCTATATCTTGGCAAAGTTGTTATAATTCAAAGTTCAGATCATCTTACAATGTTCCCTAATGTATGGCCAAAGGAGACTAAGCTATTCTAGAAAATGTTGTCAAGAGTTTCTATAAAATTTTGTATGCCTAATTTTCAGAATGTACTCTTGGGAAACCTTGCCTTTTCAACTCCATTCTGGCCTACCACATGTGTTTCTTCTGCCACACCTTCTCTTTCCATTACATAATTGAAGTTTAGGGAAACATATGGGTATGCGTTTCAGTGTGTAGGTATAAATATAGTTGTTACTGAAGGGCTAGTCTTCCTTAGCAATGAAAACAGAATGAATGTAATTCAAGAACACCAAGTGCAATAGTTTTGTTGAGACAAAGTGTAGAGGCATTGAATAAATAAGAAAGCTAAAATACCGAATCAAGACATAAAGAAGTTTGGAAAATAATTAGTGGAAACCATGGCTAGGCAGCACTTATATAACCATAATTTGAAGTGTTGCTAAAGAACACAAATGAAGTCATCATCTTACTAGTGAATTGGCTAAGATCAAATATAGTTCACAAACAGATGAATGTATACAATACTTAATAAAAGATACAGTAAACAAAAATTAGGGTTTTTTCAATCATGACTAAGCATCCATGGTCTTCCCTGATCTTAGTTTGTAAAATTAGCACCATGACAAATTCGCAACCAAATAACTAATGTGCCTTCAACATAGTTCATTTGCCCCTTTCTACCTACTATTCCCTCATCCCACCTCTACTCTGTGGTGACAGAAAAGGATTTTTAATTATTTGATTTTAATTGAACTTAGTCTATTCATTTTCTTTGTAGTTATATATTCCATATTCTTTGGAATGTGGGCAGGGCAAGGAAGATAACTGTGGAATGTGGGCAGGGCCAGGAAGTTGAGATGTGCCTGTGATGAGCCTATGGTGGGTGGGCCTATGATGGGCAAGATTTGCCCCGCCGCCTGGGTGGACAGGTCAAGAGAGATGATTCTGCCTACAGGCAGGGCGTTTCCTGCCTACTTGCTCATGTAACCACACACCTATAGACTAAGAACTAATGTACCTTGAGTGGATAGGCTGGAGATAAGGCATTACAAACTAATTGACTATTAACTGTGCAGGCTCTGCTGTAACTGTCAGTAAGAGCCTTCATAAGGTCCCCCTTTGAGGAGGCTTAATATTCCTCCTGCCTGTTCGGACCTGTGAGTCTGTGTAGGAGCTGGATCCTGGCTAGCCAGCACAATAAATTCTGTGTTGTTCACTGCATTCCTGTGTGATTCTCTGTCTCTTGAAGGGGATAAGACTCCCGGAATGTAATAAGCAGAGTAGAGAGCAGGCCCCAGAGAGAGATTGTTGAGTAGCTCCAACACTGCTATGTGTTCATATCATCATGGGAGGACCTGTCCTGGTCACCTTCATCACAACTAAGAGCAGCAGAAAGGCTAATACCCGCAGCCTTCTACTACCCTTTCCACAGTGCTGTGAGTACCAAGCCTGATACCACCTGCAGTAGCTCAGGGAGACTAGTTGCCCATCAACATGGACTAAATAATCAAAAGGAAAGTTTGGAACAGTAATATGTTTCAGTCAAAGTAATGGATATGTTTTCATATGGTTTCAATGATATGGATGATGAATATGGTTTCATGGTTAAGGCTGATAATGGTAGTGATGGCGCATAGATTTCTCCACCACACTGCTCTAGCATCCTCAGGCTTAGTCATCAAACAAAAAGAAATGGAACTTAAGCAATAAGAAATGGATAAAATATTGGAATTGAATACCTTAAGTGGTGGTATTTCACATCTCGAACTGTAAACCAAAATTATCTGCCTGATACATGCAGTATTTTTCAAACCTAAAGACAGCTCTGTATTTTTTTATTTCATTTAATGTTGATTTTTAATTCATTTGGTTTCACAGACTTTACAAAGCTAAATATAAGCAATTTTAAAAATTGATTCTATTTGAAATATAAATTCAACAGATTCTTTTTAGATACTTTGGTCTACAACAATTTTCTATTCACTTGGCTATTTTTGTCTCTTTGTTTGCCCAGTTCCCAGGTGACTCTGGTGGAGCCTCAGACTTATTATTAACCTTATTACCATCTTTACCGCCGCCATGTTCACTGCACTCATAAAGGACCACCAGTGGAACAAACGGGGCTCAGACCATTTGTCCTCTGGCTATGTGGAGCAGCTGAAGGGTATGTCCTGCTTGTCGGGAGGAGAGAGACATCACAGTCATCGATGCTCAGGGGTTACTCCTGGCTCTACACTCAGGAATTACTCCTGGCAGTGCTTAGCCCAGCATGCTACTAAGAGTATACCTCCCTCACAGCAGAGCCTGGCAAGCTGTCCAATGCATATTCAATAAGCCAAAACCAGTAATAAAAAATGTTCATCTTCCTGACCCTGAAAGAACCCTTAATACAGCAAATGTCAGGGCCATACAAAGCTACCAAAAAGAGGAAAGACTAAATATGCAGTCATTCTACATCTTAGTATTTTTAAAGGTTTGAGAGTGTGTCAAAAAATTTTAATTGGAAGGACATTCCTCCAAAGACTAAAAATTGAGCTCCCTTTTGACCCAGCTATACCACTCCTGGGAATATACCCCTGGGAAGCCAAAAACACACAGCGGAAACACAATCCGCACTTTTATTTTCATAGCAGCACTATTCACAATAGCCAGAACCTGGGAACAACCAGTATGCCCGAGAACTGATGACTGCATAAAGAAACTGTGGTACATCTACACAATGGAATACTATGCAGCTGTCAGGAAAAATGAAGTTATAAAATTTGCCTATAAATGGATGGACATGGAAAGAATCATGTTGAGTGAAATTAGTCAGAAGGAAAGAGAGAGACATAGAATGCATTTATTTGCATGATATAAATATACCAGGTGATCTTACCAAAAGTGGAAATTGCCACAGGTGTGTGGGAGTCAGAGGTTAGGTAAGATAGAGAAGGGAACATGTATGAATAAATGTCAAAAGGTCTGATGCCAGCATAGAACTGAGCATTGAATACAGGCAAAAATGCAAATGATGGCTTCTGGGTGTATGTTGTGCAACCTACGGTGTGTAGGGAGAAGGAAGAGAGAGAGAGGGAGAGAGAGGAGATAAAGAACCTGCCATTTAGGCGGGCCGTGGGAGGGGGAGGGAATTGGGGACATGGGTGGTGGGAGATGGGCACTGGTGGAGGGCAGGTGCTGGAACACTGTGTGACCGAAACCTCCAAACGTGAACAATGTTGTAATTGTATATCTCACAGTGGTATAGTAAAATGTTTAAAAAAAAAAGAATGTAATGTGGTTGGTTGTAATGAGGCAGGTGGGGGGACATGGTGAGGGACCTGGGAATATTGGTGGAGGGAAGTGACGTTGGTGGTGAGATTGGAGCTGCCATATGCAATATTTTATGTATAAAACCCAACTCTGAATAACTTTGTAAATCACAGTGCTTTAATAAAAAATGTGAAAAAAATTAAAAAAAATAAAATGACAGTATGTACTTTCAATGCATGTACACTGGCAACGGAAGTATATATCAAGGACCAGATGGTGCAAGCACAAAAAATCAAGGATAATATCATTGGTCTTACTGAGACTAGGAGGCGCCAATTGCATTTCACCGCTTTTGACACCTGAGAAGAACTACTCCTCGGAACATGTGATGAAAGAGGCATCAGTGGTGTCCGGTGTCCTTGTAAGCACAAACATGGCCGTGAACATTGATTCATTTGAATGCCTAACCAACTGGATAGGACGATTACACTTGAAGAGATGTGGACCATAGCCAGCAGTTGTCTAAGCACCAACATCCACATACAAGGAAGAAGAAATTGAGAAATTCTACATGGAACTGGAGGAGTTCTATAAAAAAAATCACACCTTCTACAAGATCATAGTTGGTTATATTAATGCCAAGATAGGACCAAAAAGATCGGCTGAAGAACTCCACATCAGGACCCATGGCCTAAAATGGAGTGAACAGGGTGAGAGACTGTGTTCATCATGTCCACCAAGACCATTCACAGGAACTCACAGTTCCAGAAGGCTGAATCGAAACATTGGACATGGGAATCACCTGGTGGACATTCCACAATGAAATGGACCACATCATCTTCATTTGATGGTTTTGCCCTGACTGATGTTGCTTTTGTCCCAAAAGTCCAAACATAATCTGACCACCATCTCCTTCATGTAAAATTCTACTTCACAAAACAAGGAGAAAAGACTGCAAAGTTTAAGAAGAAAACTCCCAGAATGACAACCAACTGACACTCTTTGGCACTACTGCGGCAACATGGGAAGATACCATCATTGATGACATCGATGAAGAATACAACTGACAGGTTCAACACCTCCATGATTGTGTGAAGAATGCCGAGAGAAAAAAGCCACAAAAGGATGCCTGTCTTCAAAAACTCTCAAGCTCATTCGCCAACGTGGCAAGGCGCGAGCCTCGGGTGATCACATACTAACATCCAAGCTTGCAAAGCAGTGCAGAGAAGTGATAAAGGAAGACCTCAAGAGAGAAGAGCAGAAATACTGGAAAATGCAGCTAAAGCTGGGAAAAGCATTTGAAATGCACGCCTGTCCTTCGCTAACTATAAGACCAAGATGACTGCCCACCAACATCCTACTGGATCTATCACATCTTCCAGAAAGGCAATAGAGAAGATTATCCATGATTTCTACTCAGATCTCTTTGATAGCCACATCCACCTGCCCATATACCAAACTCCTCAGGATGGATATGTCATTCCATTCCAACATTCTCCCTTCTGAAATCCGACATGCCATTTCATCAGTAAAGAGGGAAACAGCACCAGGCCCAGAAAAATTCAGATGCGAACAACTGAAGAATCTGCATTCAGTACTCATCAATACACTGGCTTGCCTTTTCACATGCTACCTGTCCGAATGCAAGGTAACCTCCCAATGGAAAACCAGCAGGGCAGTTCTACTGTTCACAAGGGAGACATTCACGACATCGGCAACTATCGCCCCATCTGCCTGTTCTCTGTCATCTACAAGGTGTTTACACGAGTCATCCTGAACAGGATTGGCAGAACACTAGATGAAGGACATCATGCCAGCAAGCTGGGTTCCGGAAAGGATTCAGAACAATCAACCATATCCACACAGTAACCAAGCTCATTGAGGTTTGTAGGGAGTACAAGATGCCGCTCAATCTCACGTTCATTGATTTAAAGAAAGCCTTTGATTCTGTGGAGACTGAAGCAGTCATCGAAGCCCTAATACATCAAGATCCTTCATGAGCTGTATTATAGATTCACCACCAGGATCTCACCATTCTATAAAGAAGTTATCATTGATGTCAAAAGAGGGTTTTGACAGGGTCTTACCATTTCACCAAAACCCTTCAGTGCCACCCGAGAATATCATGCGACAATTAGAATGGGAAGGAATGGGAGTGAAGCTAGATGGTTGGCAACTACACCACCTCCGCTTTGCTGATGATGTCATTCTAATAATACCAAGCATTAGCCCAGCGGCACAAATGCTGGCAGACTTCGACGAAGAATGTGGAAAGAAGGTATACAGCTGAATCTAAAGAAAACTATGTTTATAAAAAATGAACTAGTTCCAGAGGCCCCATTCACTATCAATGGAACAAACATCTCTGAATGCAGCAGTTATGTGTACCTAGGTCGAGAAATCAACATGATGAATGACCTAAAACCTGAGCTGCGCAGGAGGAAGAGAGCGGCATGGAATGTCTTCAAAGGCATCGAAGAAATAGCTAAAAGGACAAAGAACCTCTGGCTCCGGGCACATCTCTTTGACTCCACCGATCTTCCTGCATTAGCATACGCCTCAGAGACCTGGGCCCTGTGAAAGCAGGATGAGAATGTTATTCTGGTCTCCCATAGAGGAATCGAAAGAGCTATGTTTGGAATATCACACCTCACTCAAGTCAGAGAAGGAATCTGGAGCTCCTACCTCCATTGCTGTTCCAGAGTCAGGGATGGTGTCTCTTTTACCAAGGCATCGAAAATCAGATGGGCTGGACATGTAATGCGATTTGGAGACGACCGCTGGACTAGAGATTTTACCGACTGGATCCCACGGGATGTCAAAAGATCATATGGCTGCCCACCCACATGATGGTCAGACTTCTTCTTCAAGACCCTGAACAAACGGTTTGAGGCTCTTCATATTCCTGAAGCAATCAGATGCCATTGGGCTACACTGGCACATGATAGTGTCAAATGGAAATGTTGCTGTTCCCGCCGAGCAAATCAATGTCTAACAGGATGTCAAGTGATCAAGTGATCAAGTTTTTCCCCAGAATTTTATTGTATTAAATATGTTACAAATTTGTTTATGGTGGGGTTTTGATATGCAATGTTCCATCTCAGATCCCTCCACCTGTGTCAACTTCCCTCCACAAGAGTTCCCAGATTCACTTTCCTACCCATCCCCATCCCAGCACTGGCCTGCCTTCTTGACAGACACCTTTCAGTTTCTGGAGTCAGGAAAATAAATAAAAATTAAGGTGCAGGTCTCACAATTTCAGTGTTGTTGACTCTGTAGTTTTAAAAAGAAGTCTCTTTTCTACAATAATGCTTCAATATTTTTAAAAGGGGAAATTATCGTCCCTGGGACCCAGATAGATTGTTCAGTGGGTAGGGCATTTGCTTGCATGCAGCCAACCCGAGTTTGATCCTTGGCATCCCATATGGTCCCCTGAGCACTGCCGGGAATAATTCCTGTGTGCAGCAGTAAACTCTGAGCATTGCCGGGTGTGACCCAAAAAAGAAAAAAAAAATCCTCCCTAACCCTCACCCCCAAACACAATATAATCTTCAAAATTTTAAATGCTTTGTAATTGGTCAAATTACAATTATTAAAAGACTCATTCTTAATTTGTAATAAAGAGTATAGTTTTATAATTATAATTTTAATCATCAACAAAGTGCAATAACCTGTTAATATAGGGTTTATATATATTTATGCATATATATATTTTAAAATAAGAGAGTAGACACTCAGAACTCAATAATCCTACCAGATCAGATACAGTGTCGGGGATGCCACCGGGTCCCTGACAGTGTCAGGACAGAAGTTCTCTTCTACCTCCGAGGACGATGGGGAACAGATGAAAACTCACAAGTCCGGCACAGTTCCAAAAAGGCTTCTAATAATACAAAAGCTCTACCACTGCAATCCAATATAATGAAAGAACTCTAGCTCTGGTCAAAACTTAGACCATACAAGAAAGCCTGAGTCATCCACCAAAGAGAGAGGATCTCACCTGAGAGGAGTCCTACTCAAAAGAAGGAGCAAAAGGCCGAGGAGCAAAAAGCCAAGGGGCAAAAAAGCTGGTCCCCTTATATACACCAAAGTAATTCAACAGGGAGGCTCATGTCACCAAAGAACTCTAAATAGATTGTAGAAGGGCAGTGCCACACCCTATTGCAGGTATAAACAAAGATTAGCCAAGGACCAATCTGGAGCTGTCTCTTACGTAAAGCACTGAGAGAGAGAGAGAGAGAGAGAGAGAGGGCTGATTAATTTCATGAGCTTCATGTAATCTAGATGGTACCCACAAGGTCCTTCTTATTTATTATCTTCACCAAGGTGATTCTGAGTATCTCGTTCTCTGTATACTAAAAGAGTCACACTCGCCTGCTTGAGAGCAAACTGGTATAATCATTCCTGTAGCCTTCCTATAGTCTCAACATAGTCAGGGTAGTAGTCTCCTGGTAAATTCTAACTGTCCCACGCTGGGTGCAGTGGGTATAAAGAGGAGCTGTGCCCAATCTAGAAAGCATAGAAGTCTTAGTAGATGTATAAGCAAGAAGTTATTCAGCCAAGGTGACTTCTGTAACTGCCACACCCTCTAGCAGTGTTTACATAGAAGAGAGGTCTCATTAGAATGAACATTGGCTTAAATAGATTAAGCTGGGAGTGGACAAAACACCAAAGCTCCCAGTTTAGCTAGATCTGTCATCCAACAACACAGTAAATATAACATGAAAATTTCTTCTTGCAATAGTCTGTGGAAAGGAAAAGGTATCAATTTTTATATTTCTAGAATTCTATTTCTTTGAATAAGGCCTTAATTAAAAAATTATTTAAAAATAACACTCTAGCTTATCAAAGACAAGAAGTGACATACACATGCAAATTTCACTAGCATGTAAATAGCAGGGTTCAGGAAGAATAAAGCATGAATATTCGCCTCTAATCATATTATTTTTTATTATTTTATTATACCACCATGAGACATACAATTACATTGATGTTTATTTTCAGGTTTAGGTCATACATTGTTTCAGCACCAATCCCTACACCAGTGTCCATTTCCCACCACCAATGTCCCCATTCTCTTCCCTCTCCTATAGCCTGCCTCTATGGAGAGTTCTTTACCTCTTCTCTCAATCTCTCTCCTCCTTCTTTTACACACTGTGGATTGCAATACATACATTTAGAGGTTATCATGTGTATCTTTTGCCTGCATTCAATACTCAGTTCTAGGCTAGTTTTATCACTTACAACAATTGTTAGCACACTGTTCCCTTCTCTGTCCCACCCAACTTCCTACTCCCAGATGCTTGTGTTAGATTCAATTTTTAGGAAGACTTCCTGATCCATGTTTTGTCTGACCTTGTGTATTGGCATCATAATATATATATATATATATATATATATATATATATATATATATATATATATATATATATATATATATATATATATATATATGACCTGTCTCATGCAAGTAGAGCCCAAGGGCACCTGCTTGCTCCAGGAACATAAAGAGCCTCAAACCATTCCATTTTTGCTCTCTGGATATGTGCCAGTGCCTGTGGTTTGAGATAATATCTCATCTGGATATGTGCCAACCTCTGTGTTGTGAGATGGTATCTCATTGTTGTTTTGATTTCTCTTATGACCAATGATGATGAGCACTTTTCATATGTCTTTTGGTCATTCCAATTCTCCTCCTTGTAGAAGTATCTGTTCATTTCTTCTCCCCATTTTTTGATGGGGATGACTGTTTTCTTCTTCTAATGTTTTACCAGTGCCTGATGTATCATGGATATTAACCCCTTATCAGATGGATATTGGGTGGATATTCTTTCTCATTTTGTGGATGGTTTTTTTAATTTGGTCATTGTTTCTTTCGAGGGGCAGAAACTTTTTTAGGTTCATGTATTCCCATAATCATATTAGATTTAATATAGGGAAGAGAAGAATACAATACTGGCCTCACTCTCGTTTTCCTGCCATAACTAAGAGTCTAGGGAAGGAGCAGAACTTTTGAAAGCCATACGTTAAGACGATAAAATTGGTGGAAGAAAAGCTGAAATGCAACTAAAGGTATCATAATAATTCATTTCATCCTTATTTACCACCATAAAAACCCTGCATAACAATGTAATGCAATTAAAAGTATGTCAGAAAGTTTATTTAAGAGCAAAATTCTAGATAGACCTTAAGACGGCAAGACTAAACAAGGAATCAAAGGATATTTTTTCTGATGCCCATAGTCACAGAAATGGTAGCCAGTCAAACTCCTAGCCAAAGAAGTATAAAATTCTACAGTAAAACCTGTCTGCCTCGTTTCAGATTCTTCTTGTATAATGTGCACTCTCAACTCAAATTACAAACTACACAGAAATGAAAAACTAAGTTTGAAAGCAATATGAGCATTAATAACTGATGGTAATATGGCACATTTGTTTGAAAGTATCTGACCAAATGTGTATAATGAATGCATTAACAGGTCTATTGGGAAAATATATTATATGCAGGAACAGTTGGGTAGTATAAGCAGAAAGTTGGAAACTGACATTAAATGAAAAGGAAATATTGAAATTCAAAATAACACTGTAATAATAAAAAGTGCCTTCGGCAGGGTTATTAAAAACTGAACGTAGCTGGGAAAAATATCAGAATATGAGCTCAAGCACATTAGTAGAAATATCAAAATCTCCCCATCCCCAAGGAGAGAAAAAGAGAAATTTAAAAATCAAACAAAAGGAAAAAACCTCAGTGAATCCAAGAACTACTGCAAAGATACTAAATATCAAACATGCATAATGAAAAAACTATAAAGATAAGAAAGACTGAAAGGAAAGAATATGATAATACTTGTCAAAATGAATGATAGAAACCAAACCACAACCAGGAATCTCAGAGAAAATGAAACAGTATTAAAGATAAATAAATAAATGAATAGAGCATTACCTGTAAAGATACACAAGTAAACATATTGGACTTTAATTCAGAAGCTATGCAAGCAATAAAAGAGTAGACTGAATATTAAGTGTTGAAAGAAAAAGAACAGTGACACTAAACACAAATAGCAGGCAATGGAATATCTGTTTAAAAAAAGGGGGAGAAATTAAACAAACATGTATTTGGTCAGAGATGAAGCTCAGTGGTAGAGCACACGGTTTCCAGGATAAAATTCTGAGCTTTGTCTGCAACAACAGAAACAAACACCACACGCAAACAAATTACTTAGGAAAACAAAACATTGTGAAATATATCCTCCGTTGACCTGTTTTATGAGAAAGGTTGAAACAAATTATTCACAAAGAAGGAAAATCAGGTCTGGAGAATAGAAAAGGATTGAGTATACAAGCCCAAGTTCAATCTCAGGAACCACATAGGTTCCCACACATCTCTAGGATCTCTCGGTATAGCTCTGAGGGCCCTTAAACAGAGAGGCACAAGAACCACAGGCTCGTGCAGACACCGTCCTCCGACAATCACATTGTAACCTGTAGCCAGGGTGCTTTAGAGTCTTATGAAGTGGCCTCCAGACCTTTTGTAAATTTTAGGTAGCCCCAGAGGAAGGAAGGAAGGAAGGAAGGAAGGAAGGAAGGAAGGAAGGAAGGAAGGAAGGAAGGAAGGAAGGAAGGAAGGAAGGAAGGAAGGAAGGAAGGAAGGAAGGAAGGAAGGAAGGAAGGAAGGAAGGAAGGAAGGAAGGAAGGAAGGAAGGAAGGAAGGAAGGAAGGAAGGAAGGAAGGAAGGAAGGAAGGATGGGAGAAGGAAGGAAGGTAGGAAGGAAGGAAGGTAGGAAGAAAGGTAGGAAGGAAGGAAGGAAGGAAGGAAGGAAGGAAGGAAGGAAGGTAGGAAGGAAGGAAGGAAGGAAGGAAGGAAGGAAGGAAGGAAGGAAGGAAGGAAGGAAGGAAGGAAGGAAGGTAGGAAGGAAGGAAGGAAGGTAGGAAGGAAGGAAGGTAGGGAGAAAGGGAGGAAGGGAGGGAGGGAAGGAGGAAATGAGGGAGGGATTGAGGGAGGGAGGGATTGAGTGAGGGAGGGATTGAGGGAGGGAGGGATTGAGTGAGGGAGGGAGGAAGGAAGGAAAAAAGGGAGGGAGGGAAGGAGGGAAGGAGGGAAGAAGGAGGAAAGGAAGGAGGGAGGGAAGGAAGGAAAGAAAAGAAGGGAAGAAAAGAAGGAAAGGAAGAATGAATGAACGAAAGGAAGGAAGGAAGGAAGAAAGGAAGGAAGGAAGGAAGGAAGGAAGGATGAAAGAAAGAAAGAATTGAAAGTATGAAGCAAAGGAAGGAGGAAGGAAAGAAAGAAGCAAGGAAGGAGAAGAAATTATGAAAGTCTAAAACTAGAAACAACTTCCATACATCTCTATAAAAAGGACATTACAAAAGGAAAAATCAAAGTATTGTTATTTTCTTATTGCTAATTGATTATCATCCACCCCTTCGGTTATATATATATACATATATACACACAATAAACCTTCCATATATAAATTATTCAAACAATAAAACTTAAATATATATATGGAATATATATGTGGAAGTTTTATTGTTTGAAGAATCATAGAAAGTGCATGGCAATTCTTTTGTAGCAGAAAACAAGCAATTATATATTCCCCTTAAATGAAGATTGAAGAACAAAAAAAGCAAAGGCAAAACCCAAACTTAAGCACAAAAAGAAAGCCTGACCTTATAAAATTCTTTGCCATTTCATGATAGAAATATAATACCTGAGAAGGCAAATAAATCATGTTATTTTAACTAACAATAAAATTCAATGAAACATGTAGTCTATGAAGAGAAAGATAAATGTGCAATAAAACATGATGAGAACATGAGAAGAAACGAGAAAAAGGTAAATGCATTCTTTCAATAAAGAAATATTTTATTTGAAGTAAAGTTAATTTAAAAAATAACATTGTGTTAGAGCACAAAACAGAAGCTAACAAAGAAAACAACTGAATAAAGAACAGGAAGAATAAATTATAGACTGTCCTCCAGAAGATAAAGGGAAAGGAGAAATCAAGACAAAGGACCTTTGAATTCACAATACAATAGACAAAGGAATAATAGATTGAAACAAAATATATTGATGATGATTCTTAAGAGAAAAAAGCAACAGAAGTAACAGCATACAATTTTTCTTGAATGATTAGCTTAAATAAGTGCTATAATCAATTTTTAAATAAAAGTAAATTACATATAACACCATTGTTTATAAGTTTAGGCAGTAAATTATTTATAGATTAAATAAAGTACACTATATCACTTCCAAATGTGGATATAAAGGATGAATAAACAACTCATGAATTTCAATTTTTATGTAATAAAAATATATTAGGCTACATATCTTAAGTTCAGAAAAGTCTAAAGATAAAAATATTAGTGTAATATATTACAAATATCTTGTTTATTCATTTATTATAGAAGTAAAATGATAAGTATTTACCCTGAAATTAAATATACAATCCATATTGATTTTAAAACTTAAAATTAATTTAACTAGAATTTATATACCTACATGAGCATCTGCAGATAAGAGTGTAAGTCTCCTTCAGTGGATAAAGAGGCTTCTAGGAAGTAAAAAACTTCAGTGGAAACTTCATAATTGGGAGAGAGGATATTCTTTATATATAAACTATATCCCATTTCTTAAAGCACATGAGAAGACAGAAGAAAACTCATCAGTATGTAGATTATTTCTGAGACCTCCCAAATATAATAATGAGATAATAAAAAAGAATAGAAAAAATAGAATAGATATAAATTATCATTAAAACAAAAAGACATCCTGTTTAATGTAAATATATTTACACATAATTCATCTGACAAAATTTTTACTATCTAAGAAATATAAGACACAAAACTTAACAATTAGATACCAATAACCCCATCAAAAACTGAAGAGAAGAGTGAAATAGTTTTTTGAAGGAGAGGTACATACAGACCATATAAAGTTAGGTGCAAATTTAAAACATACACATTCATTAGGAATTATGATATTCACAGTGTAATACTGCTTAAATAGAAGAAAAGATAAAAGCTTACATTTTATAACAATGGGACAGAATTGGAGCCATTCTGCTATAATCCTTGAATCAGAGGGAGAGGTACAACTATCAAGTGATCTTCTTCATTTGCAAACTCTAAAGAAGAAAATTTAGGACATAGACAATGGCTATTAAAAACAATTCTTAATATTTTGCCTAGAGCAGAACGGATCCTGCCTTGCAAGAATGGGAAAATTGGGAAGAATGATTTTAAGAGCTTTATGTATGGAGATAGAGGGATATTGGCACACAGCTTGGGTTTTGGTGCAGAAACAATGTATGCATGCCTAAAACACTATGATACTATATATCGCATCGTACCTAAGTAACCGTACTGCACCGTATTGTATTGAATCATATCCCATAGAATCCCATCGCATCACATCATATCATATCATATTACATCACATCAAATCCATCATATCATTTCATATGAGGTCATATCAAATGATATGATGTTATGTGATATAATATGATTTGATATGATACTATATGATAGGATGCGATATGATATGATATTATGTGATGTGATGTGATATATATGATACAACATGACATAACGCAACGCAAAACAGCACGACACAACACGACACAGCACGATACGGCACGGTACAACGCGATACGATGCAATGCAATGCGATGCAATGCGATATGGTATGATATAATATGGTACGGTATGGTATGGTAGGTACGGCACGGTATGGTATGGTACAGTATGGTACGGTCCTATATGATAAAATACGGTACGGTATGAGACTGGCAGACATGGGGCAGAGCTGCTACTGACTCTCCCTGTGACCAGCTGCTCACGAGGCGCCCAGGAGGGATGGTGGGTTCTAGTCCTGGCCCACCATTCCAGCAGAGCCTCGAAACAAGCCAGACGACCCCCCCCCCACTCCATGAGGGCCTCCATTTTCCACATCCGGACTTCTTTCTCATCAGACCTCCACCCAGCAGACCAACCTATCAGCGCCTGGCTCATCGAAGTTCCACCCTGCAGCAGTCTTTCTTAAATCTGGCTCAGGTATGCCGGTCCAGAGACTCGCAGACATGGGGCAGAGCTGCTACTGACTCTCCCTGTGACCAGCTGCTCACGAGGCGCCCGTGGAGGGGATGGTGGGTTCTAGTCCTGGCCCACCATCCCAGCAGAGCCTCGCAACAAACCAGACGACCCCCCACTCCATGAGGGCCTCCATTTTCCACATCCGGACTTCTCTCGTCAGACCTCCACCCAGCAGACCAGCCTATCAGCGCCCGGCTCACGCAGCCGCTTGCGGCTGCGCGGTTCATCAATAAATGCTGGACTAGAGATGCCTACAAGAGTATGCTACCTGCACGGCAGAGCCTGGCAAGCTACCCGTGTTGTATTTGATATATATGCCAAATACCAGTAATAATTATAGACTCATTCCAGAATGGATTGAGGCTCTTTATGTTTCTGGAGCAAGCAGATGCCTTGGGCTCTACTAGCATGAGACAGGACATATGGAGATGTTACTGGAGCCCGCTCGAGCAAATTGATGATGAACGGGAAGACAGTGACAGTGATACGGTATGATACGGGACGATACAGTACAGTATGGTACGGTACGGTGCAGTATGGTATGGTATGGTATGACATCAGATATATAATCAGAATATTAGTGCATTCGTTTTATATTATTATTCAAATAAGCATCTAACTTAATATATTCATTAAAAAAGACATAAAGCTGGGGCCGGAGCAATAACTCAGCTGGTAGGGTGTTTGCCTTGCCGGCCTGGCTCGATCCCCGGCATCCCATATGGTCTTCCGAACATTGCCAGGAGTAATTCCTGAGTGCAGAGCCAGGAGAAACCCCAGAGCATTGCCGGGTGTGACCCAAAAAGCAAAAAAAAAAAAAAAAAAAAAAAAAGACATAAAGCTTTTCAGTAGGCTCACTAAAATTTTCATGTCTTATTTTCAATAAAATGCAAATCAAAACAACAATGAGCTCTCACTTCAAACTGGTGAGAATGGCTTTTTCTCTACCTACACAGAAAGGTCAGTAATCAGATTTAAGAGAATGCTGAGAGAAACTCTCATGCACTGATTTTGGAGCTGTAAACTTGTTCAGTCTCAAAGAGTCTGATGAAGATTTCTCAGTATCAAAAGTGTAACTACCATAGTGTGGCAGGCAAAAAGATTAACTGGTCCCTGGTACATACGACTGAAAGCTAAAACTAAACTCAAACGCTTTGAGCTAGTTTAATGCCTTTCACACAAAAGACCCTTCTTGGGCATTCAGAAACTACTGAGATACAAGATTCCAGGCAACGTGCAAAGGGGTTTCCTGACACAAAAAGTGACTGGACCACTTTGAATTAGAGTCCCCCTTAGTATAATAAAAGCTACATAGAAAAATATCAAAAGCAGACCACCCTACTTGGCAACAACCCTAGCAAAGGAAGGTGGCTAGTACTGGGATGGGGGCAGTGTGGAAAACTATATTTAAACTAAGTCGGAAGAGGAAGGAGGCATGCATGGGGCCACAACCCCCATCTTGAGATGTGAACTTTCACACTTTAAGGAGCACAGGTCACCTGCATTTCCCTTCTTAATTTGTGTGCTTTCATACTTTGGGATGTATTTCCAAATCTGAGGAAATGGCCTGCCTGCATGCCTATGCCTAATGTGTGTGCATAGCTCTCCCCATTCTGGAGAAAACTGCTCTCTCTTGAATAAGTATCTACATCTACCTCTCCCTATACTTCCCTTTATTTAAAAACAATAACGACAACAACTTGTTTTACTTCACTATTCACTTCCTCCTGAAATTCTTTCTTGTGAAAAAAATGCCATTGGATAACAAGAGTTTGGATAAGACATAGGACTGGTTTTCCTTTCCTGCAAATTACAATTTCTTGCTTCAGCCTGGTCCATGGCTTCAGGAGATTGAATTACAGGGATCATCCTTCAGGGTGTGCAGGACAAGTGTACTTCATGAGGATGACTTGATGCCTCATGTGGCTGCCAGGATAGGAATGTCTATGCCCTGTGTCTTGCAGGACTCACACTTTGGTTAGCCATAAATTTGCTAGGCACTTCCCCCAAGTGAATAAGGTGAGCAGAGAGTGAAGACTTCCTTCTCAGTGCTGCTGTCTCTCTCTTCCACACTTCACCTAAGCCACTCTGAGAGCTCTACTTCTCAGGTGCTGGGAGTTTGAGTGTATCACTGCAACAATATAATCCAGAAATTCTACTCCTAGCAACCTACTAAAAAAACACAAAACTATTTAAAAAATATATATGCACATCAGTGATCACTGCACCATAATTTCAATAGCCAAGACATAGGGGGTAGAGCATACCCAAGAAAAATGGATGAAGAAATCTGGTACATATAAATATATATATATATATATAGGTATATATATACAATTGGCATATATAAATATATATGTGTGTGTGTGTGTATACACACAATGGCATACTACCACGTAGTCTTAAGATTTTTCAACATTAATAAAAGTGGAGGAGATTGTACTAAGCTAAATAAATCAGAAAGACGAAGAAAACTTAGGTTATGTCACACAGATATTTGGTTTAGAGATGGAGAACAAAATAACAGTACAGAACTAAATAGAAACAAACCCAAGAATTTAGATTTCAGACTGAGGTTTTCAGAGGGGGAGGGATTATTGAAAATAGAAGGATGTGCACTGTCCAGTGCAAAGTGATGCAGTGGAAATTTCAGTCTATTGCATTTGGAGCAATGTCAACATACGCTCATAAAACATGCTCAGTCATATAAACTGCAGTTGCTTCATAAGAAGATGAATTCTGAATAGCAAATGACAGGGAACATATGAAAATCTATTTTTTGGACTAAATTGGGGTAATAAAAACTCACTGAAACAAATATCAATGCTTCTCCTTACACTATAAAAACACATCTTTAGAGAAAATAAAAGGAATCAATTTTATCACAATTGAATATCTAGCACAGTGCATTGGATTCATATAAAATATATAACAAAGTATTGTTTAAAGTAAAATAATTTAATTTGAACAAAAATGAGGAGATAGACTGAGAAACAAAGACATACAGACATTTTTATGATAGAACACAGGATTCTGGGCATGGAGGGATGTAGAACATACAGCAGGGTTTGGAATGTGGGTTGCACCTAAAATGTAAATTACTCATGAGGTAAAAAAATTACACTTAACAGAGTGAAACTCAGGTGACCCCCAAATTGGAAAAGGTGCCTTAAAGTCTTGAGAGGTTCTGAGAGAGTAACTCCACATGGATAATTGAAGTACTTGCCCTCTTGCCTTTAATGAACTCTCCTTTCCCTTTGGTCCAGATAGCGCTCCTTAATTTCTAACTACACTCCCTGTAAGGGGAGGTTTAATTTGCTTTTAATTTATAAAATTATTTATGGTACTATTTATTATATTATTAATGTTTAAGATTATTTTCTTTCTATTTGGTTTGAACTTACTGAAGAAAATGGTCATGTCTTATACTTTCTATTGTCAAAAGTTTGAACAGAAGTTTGAAATGAAACCTGAAATACCATTGATTATCATATATCATACTTATACATGATAAAGATTTCATTTGGATGTAAGGGAAAAAATAAGCAAAAGAATTCCCTTTCTTAATTCTAGGTGTTTCCAACACTTAGAAATGCAATAATTGAACTCTAGTTTGCACTGGAACAGGTTATATTTATCGTTTAATATGACTATTCTTCTGTATTCCACACAAAATAATGTGGAATGAAAATTCAAAACAGTCATAGTTTGGGGTATGGCTGTCAAAATTTGAGAAGAATGTTTAAGATCTAGTATATAAAATATATATTTAAACTAGTAAATGTAAAATGTATTGTGGTATACTAATAATCTTAGAAACTAAAGGTGATATGGCAATAAAATGGCATATTTGTACCTTACTGTATATATCATAAATATTCTTATATATTTAAAATAAAATGTAACTATTAGACATTGAATGGGTCACATAAATACTGTAAGAGAAAAAACTTTTCCCACACCAAGAACAATTAGATAAATGGAGAAATACTGAGATGTTGGCTAATAAAAATCCCATTCTCAAAATGAGTAGCTGATAAGAGAGCCCTGTAGTGAAAGCAAGAACTACGTGGAAAGTTTTTTAACTTTTCTTTCAATTTTGTAGTTTACTATTTAAGTAAAAACTTTCTGGACACTAGTCCAAGAATATAAGAAACCTGTGCTAAAGGGAATATTTAGCATTAGGATGAATGATTTGCTTTTTGCTGACAATTTATATCTACAACCTTCTAAGAGAAAGAAAACATTTCTAAGCAAGCTTTTCTGAAAGGTAGGCTAGTGTGTTCAGTGATATTTCATGCTCCTCTGAGGCCAGTAGATATCTGCGTCTGAAGGTCAGCTTAATGGCTAAGAGAGGAAGTGATCTGTGGGTAGTGATAGATGATCAAATTTAGATTCTCTGCATATAAAGTTCAGCATCCTCATGTATTTTGGATCTG
Organism: Cryptotis parvus; assembly: GCA_021461705.1. Taxonomy (NCBI): domain Eukaryota; kingdom Metazoa; phylum Chordata; class Mammalia; order Eulipotyphla; family Soricidae; genus Cryptotis; species Cryptotis parvus. Next base: position 89,464 of record JAJIBD010020959.1, read on the forward strand.
GTGATAATTTCCATGAACTGCAAATATGAGCCATTATACCTGGTAGTATGACTCTCTATGGCATAAAAACTGATAGAAGGCAGCAGAGAGATCACTTTCAAACTGTACATAAATTTACATGGTTGATAATCTGTACCAAAGCATTTTAAATAAAATGAATAGGTACTTTAATGTGTGATCAAAAACACTGAAAATCAGCTAAATATTCAATATAAATTAAAATGCAAATATGATAACATTTAATTTGTATAATTTGTATACTTTGTTGTTTCCCCCTTATTTTCATAGTCCACAATTACTCAAAAAGTGGGGAAGGGCTTGGATTATAATGAGTTAATTTTTTTGACCAATAATATGTAATCTGCTTATTATTTCCGATTTTCACATGGGAAATGACACCAGTCCCTCATAAAAATAATCAATTTAGGATATTTTTTTAAAATGTGATTTTCTGACTTTTACTTTTTACAATATTTATTGAGGTATTGTGATTTGCAAGACTGTTAATTATGAATTCCTGTGTACATAACCAACCTCACACACATGCCAGTGTACCCAAATCTCTCCCACTAATTTCCAATGTCCCTCAGTTTCAAACAACCCCCTTCCCTACCAAACTCAGTTTTGTAGATTGATTCTCTTATGTTGCTTTTGGCCATTTGTTGCTGCGTCTGTTATGTATTTGTATGTATCTTTCGGTCCTACATAGGACAGAGAACATTCATTCTCTGTCTGTCACTATCCCTCTGACTGATTTCACTCAACATGATATTCTCTAGTTCTATTCTTATCTCAGCATCAGTTTAGGACTTCTTTGCAGTACTTTCCTACATTCCGTTTGCTGATTTATTGTGATTTGCACAATAAGGCTAAGAGTAAAAATGCTATATATATGTATATATATACTCATATATATATACATATATACATTATATATATTTATAGTATATATACTGATAATTATATATACAGATAAATATGTCAGTATATATATACATATATATAGCACTTTTTACTGGTAAATATATCAGTATATATACATATGTTATATATATATATATAGCAGTTAATTCTAACTTGTTTGTATTCTACTTGGAGGATAACTTAGAAAAAAAATAAAACAGAAAAGTTTTCAGTTTGTTTTTTTCTGGAGTATAAGTATGTATAGGATTACCCACTATGGATCAGCTGGAAGTACTATCTTCTAATCACTGGAATCATCACAGAAATATTTGAACTAAAGTTTCAGATCCCTGTACCACTACTTCCTGTTAGCACTATTACAAGCCCTATTAGAGAAGTTGAGAAAGCAAGATGACCTGAGAACAGAACATTCCCTTGCTTTTTACAGTTCAAATCATTCACCTTTGTACTTCCGAGAAAGTGAAAATTTTATTCCCCATCACCATTTGGAGTTTGCATGTCCAGAGGCACCTCACTCAGCGAATCCTGAATTCTTTTTCTGTACCTGCTCTGTAGCAAATTCTGCTGAGGTGGAAGCACCATTCTAAAGAACAATTCCGGACTCTCTTGTGAATTTCAGAATTTCGATTATATCATCTTGTCCTCTTTGATTCTTCAGATTCATCAGTTATTAATTTCTAATATAACAAAGGCCTATGAATAATATCTTCCCTTACCATAGCTAATATGTGATCCTGCTGTGTTCTTTCAAACATTAACTTGCATATTCCATTTCCCCATACAAAAGTCTGTGTCAAAATGTCCAGGGTGGTTTGTGGTTTGTGTTTTCTGACTCTTCTCTGACTAGGTCAGCATGTAATCAGTATTGTGAAAAGTGTAATTAATTTTGTTCCCTTAAGGATGAAGCATGATTGTTTTTTTTATTATATATTTCCTCAGAGGTTTGGAAATAATATTGAAAGTCTAGGTAGCATTCTTCTGTCAAGTGTTCTCTGATAATAGAAATATTCTATGAAAGTCCTTAAGCTGTAGCACTGGCTGCTACTCGAGTAAGCACTGGTCGCATGTGGATATTGAGCACTTGAAATATGTGATCACTGTGACTAAGGAGAAGAAAGTTTAATTTTATCTAATGAACTTTTAATGTTTATATACCCACACATGACTATAGGCAGTACATATCTACCTGGCTGAGTGTTTATATTTCAGAGTGTTACAAACATTATTTTACAATAATTTTTATGAAGCAAAAAAATACAAATATTATAAATCTCCAGAAATTTATTCTAGAATATCTTTTTCGTAAGACAGTAGAACCTCATAATTTACTGTATATACACATACATATACACAAAAACATGTATGTAGAATAAAATTAAATATAACTTATTATAAACAAAGTTGTTAACTAATACTTAGATAAAAATATCACCGTAGTATATGTACACATACACACAGAGGTGATAATATATGTGTATGTGTGTGTGTGTATATATATATATACACATATATATATATATGATCATAAAAGAAACAAATCCCATTGTAAACAAAGCTATTAGGCAATATCTAAATGCTTAAAATTGTGACCAAAGAATGGAGAGAGATAGTACATAGTTTAAGCAGTTGTCTCTGTATGTCCATTGCCTGGTTGTTTCTAGCACGGCATATAGCACCACCAATATGAGTCCTTCAAAAAAGAACTTGGCACAAATTTTGATAACGTTTGTATATTCAATCATGCATTACTGTGTATGTCACACTTGGTAGTTATCACTGTTAGAGGGTTTGTGTGATAGTATTTGGTGCTGGGGATCAAAACACAGTTGGCTATATGCAAATTAAGCTTTCTACCCACAATACTACTTCTTCACTCCTGAATCCCCCATGGTTTAAAACCTACCCAAACACTTCAGTCATTTTTTCCTCAAATATTTACATGTTCTTTAAAAACATTTGCTTCTGTCTGAAAAGTATTTCTGTATGTGGAGCCCATTATATGTTTACCTATGTAGTAGAGCTGAATAACAAAATAGTTATAACCATGATTTTATCTCTCAGTTCAAGAAGCTCTAGGTAATAGGGGTGCCTGAGAGATTATCCACTACAAATAGTGGTTTCTCTACTTCCTTACTTTGTTAGGTAAAATATTATGAGCATATACACATGTCCTGTCTCATGTCTGCTCTAGAATGTCCGTGGAGTAAGAATAGAGTTGACCCTCAATAAAGCAAATTTTAAAAGCAGGAGTCCCTTATTTTATTGAATAAATACAGCTGGTCACCATCTTCATAGGTAACAGATGAACGGGATCAGGTTTAAGGAACGGCTCATAAAGAACTTTGTATCCACCGAATAAAGAAAGCTGAGTGGGGAGGATGGGAGGATCCACCACAGGGTGCACAAGGAACACTGAGTTTCAAAAAAGCTCTCCAGAGAGAGGCTTGCCGTTTTTCCCTGCGCCAGGCTGAACTCAAGGGGGCAACCAGGAGAGGAGATGAGTTTGGTGATGGCCGGTCTCAACAAAGACCCTGGCAGCCTCAAGCTTCCCACTCCTCACAACCACCGGCATGGTTCATGTCAGAATCCACTGCTCTGTGGAACTCCCACCCATGAGTAAATTCATTGAAAACTTCAGGCACGCGAGTTTCTGCAACTGATCTCTCCAGGCTTTCACGGAGCAGGAGATGGGGACCCTCCGCCCATCTCCGTGTGCTCCAGAAGGTCCAGTGTCATGCCCGAGAACTGCCTCAGGAGCCAAAGTAATTTCATCATTTGTCATGATCCAGAGACTCCTCTATGAATTTCCAAAGAACCATGGTTGAATAACTCAGTTACAATCTCTGTAATTCCTGGGGTGAGAGACATCTTAACCTTTAGAATACTGTTAAACCAATTTTGCATTGCATTTTACAGAAGTAAGTAGAAGGTGCCAATAACAAATGTGTAGTCACAATGCCTACTCTATAACACAGATCAGTAATATCTTATACAAAGAGCTCAGTGGCTCTGTTCCATTGGGATCTTATACAATCCCCAATCTTCTAAGAAAATATTTCTCTACCATACATAAGCAGACTATGTATAACAAACAATGGAAAATTAATTACTGATTATCTGCTTAGGACAAGCTCAAGAAGAGGAAGGGAAAATTTTTTTTTTTTTTTTTGGGTCACACCCAGCAATGGTCAGGGGTTACAGCTGGGTCTGCACTCAGGAATTACTCCTGGCGGTGCTCGGAGGACCATATGGGATGCCAGGGATGGAACCCAGGCCGGCACAGGCTGGTCGCGTGCAAGGCAAACACCCTACACGCTGGGCTATGTTGTTCATACTTGCAAATGGCTTGGGCTTGCTTGGGATTGATTATTGAACATTTATAAGAAATCAATTTCAAGATTTTGGCTAAAAAATTGAGTAGAAGCCCAATCCATTTAATAAGTTCATAAGTGAAACAATAACAGAGATTTCCCACTCTCATGCAACAACCCATTAAAAAATCATAACTTTAGCAATACCATTCGAGATATATTTTCTAATAAACTATAATATAGTTAGTGCCTGCTAAGGGAGCAGGCATGGGGATGGGGTGGGTGGGAAACAAGGGGTTGTGGTGGTGGTAAGGGCACTTTGGTGGTGGGACCAGTGTTGGAATATCGAACAACTTTGTATTAATTAGAAGAAAAGTCTCTCCGTATTTAAACTTGCTGATGATTATGAGTCTTATTGCCCTGGCTTAGGCAGTTGTCAGTTCTAGCTGCATACTACAGTTACCCAAGGTAACTGCAGTTATGTTTGCTCTATGTTTGATTTTTGTGTATTTTATTTACACAAAATAGACAAAAACCAAACATAGAGAAGAGTCCCCAACAACGTAAGCTTAATTGTTTCAATATGAATTTGGAATAAATTCTCTGGACTCCCAATATAGAAAACTGAAGTCTATCACTGAAGCAGTCCTCCTTTGCAGTAAACACAGAGTGAAAACTTGGTCCAAATATGTCAAGCACTCAGTCTATTGATTAATTAATTGGACATGCTATCTGAATGAGTGAAACATTCTTGTTGATTTTATTGTTAGTTAAAATATGCATTTACCATTGACTACTATGAAAATTAAACCAAACTTTGTATTTGTAACCCATAATTATGCATTCATAATTCTGGAATTCACCATGGCAAAACAAGTGGTATGCAGAGAACATAATAGTTTATCAGGTCATGTCCTGATATCCAGAGGCATGAATGAAAATGTGCATGGCTTTTTGAGCCTCTAATTGCTTCTGACACTCCTTGCCTTGTGACCTCATTAGACTAAATTCTATCTCTGTCTTCACATGTTCTTTCTGTGTGTTTGTGTATGTATAAGTTTGTGTACGTATTTCTGGTACAACATTTCATAAAATTTACTTTATATAAAAAGTCCCCAAATTTACAGCTAAATTTTAATTCAACCAAGCTTGTATTCTCTAAGACTAACATATGCTTTGGATTTGCCAACTATGGTATCTTAAAATGTTCAAACATTATTTCATTCCCTTTAAATGCTTAATATTTGGAAAAGTAATATTTAATGGTTTTCACATTTTCCATACCCAAATGCTATTTTACCTTATATCTCAATATATGTAAAGAGATTTATTTTTAAATTTAGAAATACAGGTCTATTTTATCTAGGAAATTGCATACTTTAAGTAATCATACCAGGTATTTAAAAGATTTTCATTTTTTTTTAAATTGAAGATAAGACACTAATATACCCAGGGAAGTGTTTTCTAATATATTTATTTTAATATTTCTTCATTATATTTACTCAACTTCAGGTTCATAAATTTCAGTGTTTTAAACATAGTTGTTTGAAAGTACGTAATTTAGTTTAATCGGTAGTTACTTTATCTATTTCTTTATACTTTTGTGAAATAAGATAATTTAGAACTATATCAAAAAGTTTCAAATTGTTTCCAAAAGTAAATTTTAGTTCAAAATATTCCCTATGTATTTGTTTAGTATTTGAAACATTTTATTTTAATCATAGATTTTACCTCCTAAATTAAGGACACATATCACTATCACTATCCTCCCATTGATCATCTATTTGCTAGAGTGGGCACCAGTAATATCTCCATATGTCCTGTCTGTCTCATGCTAGTAGAGCCCAAGGGCATCTGTTCGCTCCAGGAACATAAAGAGTCTCAAACCATTACATTAGGTCATGGGAATGAACTGATATAATTGTTACTGGTATTTGGCATATCAAATAAAATAGGGCAGCTTGCCAGGCTTGCCCTGCAGGTGGCATACCCTTGTAGTCACCTCTAAATATAGCATTTATAGATGAACCACGAGGCCGCTCGCGGCTCAGAGACAGGCTGTGATAGTCTGTCGCTAAGTGGAGTTCTGACTAGAGGGAAGTCCGGATGTGGAAAATGGTGGCCTGATGGAGTGGGGGGGAGGTCATCTGGCTTGTTGTGGGGCTCTGCTGGGGTAGTGGGACAGAGCTAGAACCCCCCATCCCTCCCGGGCACCTCGTGAGCGGCTGGGCACAGGGAGAGCAAGTAGCAGCTCTGCCCCATGTCTGTAATTCTCTGGTTCAGCATACCTGGGCCGGATTGAAAAAAAAAAAAAAAAAACTGCTGCAGGGTGGAACTTGACGGGTTGTCGCTGGGTGGAGTTCTGATGAGAGAGAAGTCCGGATGTGGAAAATGGCTGCCATATGGAGTGTGGGGGGGTCATCTGGCTTGTTGTGTGTCTCTGCTGGGGTGGCGGGCCAGAGCTAGAACCTGCCATCCCTCCTGGGCACCTTGTGAGCGGCTGGGCACAGGGAGAGCAAGTAGCAGCTCTGCCCCATGTCTGTAAGGACACATATATCTCTTGTTTAATATAATGATTTCCATACTTGGTAGACTATACTAATACTAATTATTATTAACCATAATAATAACATAACAATGATAATAATAATAAGCATAATAGTAACTAATTATTATTATTAGTTATTATAAGCTATAAAGAATTCTCATAAGCTATAAAATGACCTGAGTAAACCTCAAAATAATATTGGCATATAGTAACAGATTTCTAACAATATTATTATTATGAATATATGTTGATTTAAAATAAGGGAGGCATTTTTTAAAAATTGACTACCAAATTTATCTATGTAATTGCTATAACATTTTATATCAGCAAATTAAACTCTATCTCAGTTTTCTCATAGAGATTAAAAAACAACAAAAGATATCTTATAGGAAGAATTGAGGAGAAAAGAGATATGCACATATATAAATATAAATCAATTAGTATATATGGTATAATTATTCAATAAGTGTAATCAATATAGATGCTATAATATGTTAACACTTAAACTATTACATGAACTAGAAAATTCTTATTTTAATACTGAACATTTAGAATATTGTCAATTTAATATACATTTGAAAATCCATGATTTTTGTATGTGTATATCTATACACAGGCAGAGCAATATTAATAACTTTACTAGGAAAAAATTTTAAATTTCACATGGACCTTTATTGTCTTCTAGAGTGTTACTGAATTTATAAGTTCATGAATTGAAAAAGATATATTATTCATTATATTTTTATAAAGCTATGCGACAATAAAATTTAGAAAAATGTATCTTTTTTAAAATGCACTAATATCAGGTTAAATTATTTTAAATTACCTATTATCCACATATATTTCTATTTTTAGCACGTGTTAATATTCCAGCCTTGTATTAAGTTTTCTATTGGAATGTTGAAATTTTTAAAAATTCATTCTGCCTTGTGAATATATCAATTCACTATTTTCTATAAATGTTGATAATCAGTATTTTGGCTTATTATTTCCTTTTTCTTCCTTTAATATTCTAGTCAAATAAAATTGTCATGTATTATTTAAATTTGAGACTAGTAATAATATATCACAAGTACATTTTAAAATCCTTTTCATAAAAGAAAGAATAGGTCTTGTCAAAAATGGGTCTTTTGCTGAACATTATATTTATATCAGTGCTAATGTTCTCAGGGTTGCTCCATGCTGTGTTTTGGACCATGATCACAGTTGAAATCATTTACACTTTTACAGTGTCTGGAACTTATACAAGTGCAATTCAGACATCCGGCTTTATATACCCACCCAGCACCACAGAAATCACCTATTATTTCTTACTCAGTCCATCAGGTATATTTTAAAAGATCTAAACTTAGCTCAGCTAATTTAAGTTCTATTAAGATGTAGAATGCATGTGAAGTCTGTTTCTTTTTTAGCTATAGTTATCAATGTCAGAAGTGTATTAGGAGATAGGCCATGGCCTTTTTCACCTCACAGATGGTGAGGATAGCAAAATGTTTGTGATGAATCAAAATGTTGACTCGTCTCCAAAGGCCAGGGCTAGAACCTGGGCCTGGTTCTCAAGGGTTCTCAAGGGTCTGGTTCTGGCAGGAAGGCTAACTACAGGAAACATCAAGGTGGGTGGTATCTTTCTTTGGCATTCAGTTTGAATTACTGCCCTGCAGTGGAGCAGGTCACTTACTTATAGGTATGAGCACTGAAATCTTTGCAATAGAAAATTGTGTCCACACTTCAGAGAAAATTTATTAAAATGTGTGTGTTTTAGTAGCTTAAAACATTGTTAAAAGAGATGTGACACATGTCATACACAATCAAGGCCCTGAGTGAAATTCCCAAGATGACAAGAACACTTGAACATCAAGGAATTTAGCTCTGGTATCCCTGGAGTACTACCGCGTCCAGGCACTAATGGTTGATTGATACCTTGATGCCTAGTGAAGTATTAAACCACCTTAAGTCCAACACTGCTGAATTAAGCACCACCAGTTGTACAACACTCCTATATTGTTGAAGGAGACCTCTGTGAAAATGGCAATTTTTGTTATTTCTCTAAAATCATTAACTTATTGAATGCCTACTATGTGTAATTCCCCTGCTTTGTTAAGAGTCAAAATGTGTAAGACCTCTAAGGGTAATGAAAAGAAAACTTTCTTCAATTATTCACATGGCTGAGAATAACTCTGATGTGTAAATCTTGGTTATTTCATTGGTTAGTGGTGCTATTGATTGAGGTATTTCTGTGCCAAATCAACAACTCCAAGCCTCAATAACCATATAAGAAAATATGTGTCGTTTCTTTCACTTATCAGTAAGCTTATTCAGCCTACCACATCATTTCCACTAATTAATTTTTTTGAAGAAAATATATTGAAGTAACTTTGTTTTATAATACAAAACAGATGGCAGGAATACAGAATTATACTTTGATATCTGTAAATGAGACCAACATGGGGCAGAGCTGCTACTGGCTCTCACTGTGCCTACCCGCTCATGAGGTGCCGGGAGGGATGGCGGGTTCTAGCCCTGTCCCACCACCCCAGCAGAGCCTCAGAACAAGCCAGACGACCCCCCCCCCCCCACACTACATGAGGACCTCCATTTTCCACATCCAGACTTCCCCCTCATCAGAACTCCACCCAGCAGACCAGCCTATCACTGCCCGGCTCATCGAGATCCACCCTGCTGCAGTCTTTTTAATCCGGCCCAGGTATGATGATCCAGAGACCGACATGGGGCAGAGCTGCTACTGGCTCTCACTATGCCCACCCACTCATGAGGTTCCGGGAGTGATGGCAGGTTCTAGCCCTGGCCCGCCACCCCAGCAGAGCCTCACAACAAGCCAGACAACCCCCACTCCATGTGGACCTCCAATTTCCACATCCGAACTTCCCCCTCGTCAGAACCAGAAGACCAGCCTATCATGGCCCAGCAAGCAGCCTCGAGGTTCATCAACAAATGCTGGATTTTGAGATGACTACAAGAGTATGCTACCCGCACAGCAGAGTTTGGCAAGCTACCCGTGTCATATTTGATATGCCAGATACCAGTAACAATTATAGACCTCATTCCCATGACCCGATGGAATGGTTTGAGGCTCTTTATGTTCCTGGAGCAAGCAGGTGCCCTTGGACTCTACTTGCATGAGACAGGTCATATGGAGATGTTACTGGTGCCCGCTCGAGCAAATCGACGATGAACAGGAAGACAGTGATACAGTGATCTGTAAATGTCACACTGATATTGCCATAAAATTTCTAGTTTTCATCATTTAATGTACAATTAAACACATTTTTCCCCCATTAAATCAACCCTATTTCCTCTTCCTTAACTACCATTTTGTTTACAAAATCTAAGAGTTTGTTTTTTTTATTTTTCACTTTTATTTGTTTGGGTCTAGATCTAATAATACTCAAGGCTTGCTCTTGCCTCTAAGCTCAGGTATCACTCCAAATCGGCTAAAAGGATGATCTATTGTGTTGAGGATCAAACTCAGGTCAGCTGCGTGCAAGGAAAGCTCCTTACTTGCTCTACTATCTCTGTAGTCGGATTCACTTATTTTATTTTATGAAAGATGAGTGAAACAATGGACTTTTTATTAACGTAAATTCCTTAGGATATCTCCCATAAGCAAACCACAGATTTCATAGCTTGTTGAATAAGTGTTTTCAATTGTGTATACCTACCACATCTTTACAGAAAAAATTTGTCACTGGTTATCTTTATTGTTTCTAATTCTTGTCTAAGCTATTATATTACCACCACCAGTATACAATATTCCCTTTTTTCCAATATTATTACTAGAGATTTTTTCCTCTCTTTGTTTTATTTTGGTGCTACACAGGTTTATTTATGGATAAAGGAACACTCTGGTCCGTTTTGGGAGACCATATGTGGTATCAGGGAACAAACCTAGGTATACTGCTTCCAAGATTTATATGCAAACCTTATCTGCTGTTCTGCCCCTCCACTTTCTATTACTACTATTTTTGCTAATACATAATCTTATTAGCATGTGGCTTTGATTTACATTTTCCTAATATGAATTGACAGACATATTTTCATGTGTCTATTAACTATCATATGTCTTCAGAAAATCTACATTTGTTTCAGTTGGGAAATAATATCACTTTATCATATATTTTGTACATTTAACTTCATTGAATGCATTATTTGTGATTTTGCCTTTAATTCAATGGGTCTTGTCTTTGTGATGACTTATTTTATGGTGCAGAAGCTCTATAGTTTTTAGATTGTTCCCCCTATTTGTTCTTTTTTCCCTCTTGTTATCATTTCTATTGGGAGTCTGTCAACAAAAACATTGCTAAAAATGACAATGGCAAGAAGCTCACAGACTATATACTTTTCTTATATAACTTCTGTGATATCCATTTATAAATTAGAATTTTTAATTCATCTTTAATTAAGCTCTGGTTATTGTTTAAGCAACTGAGAGAGTTTCATTTTTTTTCCACATGGCTATCCAAGTTTCTGAGCACCATTTATTGAAAAGATTTTCTATTGCTATTATACATGTCTGACTTTTCTCATACAGCAAACTATTTATATATACTTAGTTTTATTTCTGAACACTGTATTATTTTCCATTGCTCTGTGACTATTTTTGACCTAATGTCACGTTGTCTTTATTGCTGTAACTTTGTACTATAGTGTTGAAGCATAGGGTTGTTATACCTCCATTTTTTTTTTAGGATTGCTTTGGATACTGAGAGATTTCTGTAGTTCAAAATGCAATTCCAAAGTTCTATCTTCTATTTTTGTTAAGCATAACATTGGGACTTTAACAGGGATTGCATTGAATACAGTGCTATAGGTAAAGTGACCATCATAAATACACTGATTCTTTCACAAATCATGAGTGTGGAATATCCATTCATTTTTATAATGTCTTCTACTTTTAAGTTTATATATATTATATTTCTTTTGTAGAACCTTTGTTAAAATCTTGTATTTATGTATATTATAAATTATTATCAACAGCTTTCTTTAGTTTTTAATAATTTTTCATAATATTTTCATAATATTGTACTGCTGGCATTTGTTAAGAAACATTTATTACTCTTTTTTATAGCTTCCCATTCCAAAAGGGCAGTTTTTTTTTTCTGAAAAAGAACCTATCTAATAAAATGACTATAAGTTAGGAAAAGGTAGTTATGAATATTCTTTAGATTATTGATAGACCGATTACTACATCCACAGACTTAAAACACTTCTTTGTCTCAATGAAGTCATGAGTGTGGAAATGAAGTATGCTCATGACTTTCTTAATATTGTCATGGAGATTAAAAAAATAAAATAACTGTGTTCTGTTGAATGAACATCAAAGGGCCTCCACTGAATATGAAACTTTTACTAATAATGTAATCGAAATACGTATGTACTCTATATATTATGACAGTTTTTCTATAACCAGCCTCCACAGTTTGCTCAACAGACCCATACATAACCACAGCAATATACACAGAAGGTTAGAAACTGTACATTGGGATCAACACCTCTCTTCTCCAAGAATGATCTAGTTAACAGCATTTCTAAGTGCCTAATCTGCCAATAGAAGAGATAAACTCTTCCTAATATAGGACCATTTCCTGCAATCAAAGAACATCCAGGTTGATTACAATGAAATAGAGATTAAGTCTACCTGAACTGCATATATTCTAGAAATGAATTTCCTTCCACTTGTCTCTAATTTTTCTTTCAACACAATCATATGTGGGCTCACATATAATTTCACATCACCTGTTTCTAATAAAAATTTGTGCACTTAAGAATCTGCAATTGTGGAATCCTACCTATAGAATTAACTTTATTATCACATCTCCCAGAACAAGGAAGCATCTAGGTTAGTAAAAGGTGACATGGATTACCAAAAAGGTCAGTTACACTCTAGTTAAAGATAGGACCAAAAAGAAGGATTTACATATAAAATATGTTTTTGATATTTTATGTGGTGTTTTACCTTACATAGTTTGGATTCATGAATGATGGGATCATAGAATGGATATAAATTCTTTTACTAATTAGGAATGCATTTACACAATTTTTTATCCTATGTAAAATATTGTGCCTATTTGAACTCTTTAATTCCCAAAGACAGACATTTAACTCTACTCACAAAATATATCCATATGTTAAAAAAATCTTACTATGTCTATCCTTTAACCTTTTGCCAATCCACAACAGTTTTTCAGTCTCAATAAATCTGTGAATCAGCATTCTATTCTATTCACATGGCAAGCAATATTTTCAAAAAATAAGATCTTATTTCTCCTTTGTTACTTTTCAGTGACTTTTCCTCCTATTCAGAGTATAAGACCCAAACGTTTGTCTTTATTTAACAGGGCACTACACCATTTCCTGACTTTATTTTTTACCAAGTTTTTCCCTCTATTTCTTAGGCAACCTATTCTCTTGAAACATGAGACTCCTACTATTTCTTAGGCACCTTACTATTCTTTAAAACATGAGACTCAAGATTTCTCATAATGCTAGTTCCCTGTTATTTGCTGCTCAATGTAACCTTTTTCAATATGTCCATATAATTAGATTGATCACATTATGCATGCCTACTCATATTATGATCTATTATAGGAAATAAGAAATGAATAACTTCTAATAAATAGAATAATTTCCCATTACACATCAATTTACAATAACTTTCATGAATTGTCTCTATATGAAATAAATCTTGTGTGGGGGTGTGTTTCCTGTGTTGCTTCAACTAAATAAACCACCTTGATTGAAAACAGAGATTTTGTGTAGAACATAATAAATCCTGAGTCAAAAAGGTAGTGCAGGAGTGAAAGAAATAAACTTGCATGCATCCAGTATCTCTTTGATCACTTGCATCATGTATGGTTCTCTGAGCACCAGGAGGAGTTTATTCTGAGCACAACTGGGTCTCCCTCCCAAAAATACTGGATTGCTAGTATCTATATTAGAGTTATTTATCTTATTTACACTTGAACCAGGAAAATAATTTGGCATAGAGAACTATCTTGAGCATTGTCAGATGTTTAGCAGCATCAATCCCTGGTCCGTACCTGTTGTCAGTAGCATAGCTAACTTAAACTATGATGCTCAGTATAATTCCAGACATTCTCAAATATCTGAAATATAGGAAGAAAAAAAATCTCCACTTACTGGGGAGATATTGATGTAGACCAATGTATAAAACAAACCTAATTATTCATAATGTATAAATTATTTTAATGTTTTATCTTTGCCTCAAAAAGATTTGGTTTATGCAATTAAATACTCATTGTGAAGAGATCATTTATATGTGTGCTTATTATATTTTAATTCATCCAGAACCTCTTTAATACTTTTACAAAAAAAAATGAGCCAATTAAACCTTGGAACAATTCTCTTTAAATTCCCACTTCCCAATTCCTTCCAGTTGGCGCTCAGTTCCTCTCTAGCACTAAGGATCCTTGATCTAAATAGTTTGAAAGAGTTTGTTTCCAAACTAATAGAGATAATGTGGTCAAATTTTTTTCTATGGTTCCAAGAAATATTTCTATCCCATATGTTGACTTTTTACTCTGCTCATTTTATTATCCATAGGAAGAATTCACAAGAACTATATCTGCCAAGTGTAGGATCGTTGTCTTTACTATAAATGGTTAATAAAAGCCAAGATAACTCTGAAAAAAAATAATTTAATAATTCAACTTACCTTGTAATTCCACATCAGTAAATCATTTCAACCATAATGAGGAATACAACAATGAGATAATCTAAGCATTCACATACTAAAATAGTGAATGAAACTGAAAATTATACCATTATTCATTTTACTTTAGAATTATAATCCTGTTGTTGTTATGTTATTTTAATTCTTAGAACTTTGATAGAATTTTTTGCATTGGGGGGTTTTAGTAGGACTATCTGGGTGATTGCTTTTACAAGACCAACACAGTTTGATATCCATAACTGCATTGTACCCCAAGTAGAGCCAGAAATGATTCCTAAATACTGCATTATATGATTCTAAATATTTTTATAAAAGTAAAACTTCTACCCTTATGTTGAATGTTCTTCAAATAGGCCCTTCTTTATCATAATTATGATAACCTGTGTTAAATAAAAATAGCCCCTCCAAACCTCTAAAATCATAACTTTTCACACAGTTCATTGAATGTTATATTAAAATAATCATCACTGTAACTATTTAACTATTGTAGCCTATGAGATGTGACATGAGAATTATAGATTATTGCTTCTGATTTATGGTGTTGATAATAATACTTACTCAATAAACTTATTTATATGTAATCTAGATTTAATACTTCTAAATAAGTCCTCTAGTTTTAAAAGCTTTATTCATATGAAATAAAATTGGTGCATCTTTCCCTTATTCAATCATAGTAATATTACCCTAACATTTATTTTGCTACGATTTTTTCCTTAGAAATGAGAGATCAATTACTAGAAAAGAGTGTGACCTAGAGAAAACCTTAATATATTAAAATGGATCCACTCTGCCAAATAATAATGTTTCTAGCTCCGTGACACCTAAACACTGCCCTTTAGCTTTCTTCACAAAATTATACTTCCTCTGCTACTCTATTTTTGTTATAAACCTAACACATATTTCTTAAGACCAATGAAATATCAGTATTTTGTATTTTCCAGACTTGTAGCCTAATGAAGTATGTGTCAATTGCATTCCATAATTTTATATACTCAACTAGTTTATGTAAAAATATTTTGTGTTCTCAGAGAATAAATATGAAAAACTATCCTTTTACTGTCTTTTATATTATCTTTAAATAAATAAACTTTAACTTTAAATAGGACAATTTCGATCAAAGGGAAATTCTGCAATTTCAATATATCTGACAATAGTTATTTGCCTTGGATAATTTCTCATGTAAAAAACCACATACAAACCCCCTAACCCCATGAAAAATCAATGAAAAAACAGATTTGTTAAAACAAATACAACATAAATTGTTGCAGGACTCCTAAGGGCCGCTGCATCTGCTCTGGATTGCCTCCCGAAAATCACTCCGTCGATAAGGGGGGGTAGTCTAAATGTGGCAGTTTATCTGACCATGTATGCTGTACTAGCTGGTATAAATATTCTCCCATGCTATCACAATCATCGTGGGACTAGCTAGATCTTACCAGCATATTAGCCTGGCCACGTAAGGACACCCTAAGTAATTAGACCAGAGAGAAATGCTGTTTGCTTCCAAACAAACAAGCATGGCTCCCCTGATAAAATATAAAACTACAATGAAGTAGAGGAGACTTGTGAAGGCTTGGAGAAATATTTAACTGGCATTGGTGTTGATCTTTGGTACAGTGACCTGCCATCTCAGAAACCCCCTTCTCTACATTTCAAAGGCCTTCCCGGCTCAAAACATTAGCACAGTAAAGGCCCTAGGTGAGATGCAGGGAGGGACTACCAGAGGGCATTGGACCCTCCCTGCTTCCCATAACAATGGGAGGAAGGTCTGAGTTGCGGGGGGTATAAACTAGCCGGTTCCGCTCTCCCAGGCTTCTTCTTCCCGGTGGGATCTCGCCTTGTGAGCGTTTATTCCCCTTGGAAGTTTTACACGTGGTGGTCGCCATCTTGGCCTACACGTGGCTGGGGTTCTAGCCTGGAATCCTAAGCATTGGGTTTTTCCTTTTGCTGATTTGTATGCCTGAACCTGTGATAAGTAAAGCTTTTAAAACCTCATCGGATTTCTGAGTGTTCATCCATTCCTCGCCGGCTTCGGAGGTAGAAGGGAACTCGCTTCCCGGCACTGTCGGGGACCCCCGGCGGAGAGCCCCGACATTTGGCGTCCCTGGTGTGGGCACCACGAACATCGTCTATCAAAAAAAATCAGATGGCTAGGGCCAGAGAGATAGCACAGCCGGGTAGGGCATTTACCTTGCAAGCGGCCGACCAGGGTTCGTTCCCCTGCATCCCATATGATCCCCAAGCAGTGCCAGGAGTAATTCCTGAGCAAAAAGCCAGGAGTAACCCCTGAGCATACCGGTGTGACCCAAAAATCCAAAAAAAAGTCAGATGGCATTGAGTATCTTGCCTTATTTATGATCTGTTTTCTCACAATTTAAAAAACTGAATTTCCACAACTAGATCTTTACATAAAAACTAGAATTAAGCTCACTTCATTCCCAGTCAAAAAACCTGAGATACCAGAATATATACTAATCTGGTAATAAACATACTAGAATTTACTTCAGTATATAAATCAAGCCCACTCATGTATGCTACGTTCATATTTCTCACTGACACAAATAAAATAATAGATATTTTAAGAAGATGCTATATGTTTCACAGAAACTGGAGCAAGTTGGCATCTGGAATGTTTTCAATATATATTAATTCCTACAGAATATAATGTAACAATATGAGGTTGACTCCTCCATAAAACAAAAAGCTCTAAACATATATGTATCACTTACTTGCACAGTGAATTAAAAAAAAATAAAACATGCTCCACTGAAAAAATTGTCTATCCCTAAAAAAAAAAAGAAAAAAAGTAATTTGGCTAATAAATTTGCACTTTCAAATAGGCAAGTGAAAATATATGAAATGAAGATAAAGGTTTTGTGTGACCTGGGAATTATTCATGCCTGTGACTTTTGTATAATGATTTTGAAATAATTTTGTTCCTATTATCAAATGAAAAATATCACAATTGAAAAAAAAATGGCTGCATGAGCCTTATTAAGGGGGAGATGCCTTTCCAGCACATACACTATGATCTTAAAGATGGGAACAAGCAAACTCAGCTAAAACTTACCACTTTCTTTTGTGGTAATCAAATAGGTTCATTTTTCATTGAACTATTTGGTAATCATAGCTAACAGGAGAATATAGATCACTAGATCACTAGACATCCCGCTGTTCATCTATTTCCTCAAGCAGGCACCAGTAACATTTCCATTTGACCCTATCATGTGCCAGTGTAGCCCAATGGCATCTCGTTATTTCAGGAATACGAAGAGCCTCAAACCATTCGTTCATGGTTTGGCGAAGAAGACTGACCATCTTGTAGGTGGGAGGCCACGTGATCTTTTGATGACCTGTGGGATCCAATTGGTAATGGCTCTACTCCAGCGGTCATCTCCAAATCGCATTACATGTTCAGCCCGTCTGATTTTCGATGCCTTGGCAAATTAGACAGCGTCCCTGACTCTGGAACAGCGAAGGAGGTCAGAACTCCGGATTCCTTCTCTCACTTGAGTGAGGCATGATATTCCAAGCATAGCTCTTTCGGTTCCTCTTTGGGAGACCCTAATAGCATTCTCATCCTGCTTTGGTAGGGCCCAGGTCTCTGAGGCGTATGTTAATGCAGGGAGAACAGTGGAGTTGAAGAGTAGTGCCCCAAGCCAGAGGTTCTTTGTCCTTTTAGCTACTTCTTTGATGCTTTGGTAGACATTCCATGCCACTCTCTTCCTCCTGCACAGCTCATGTTTTAGGTCATTCATCATGTTGACTTCTTAACCTAGGTACACATAACTGCTGCATTCAGAGATGTTGGTTCCATTGAGAGTGAATGTGGCAGGAGAATATAAAACAATAAAAATCATTAGACATAAAATTAAGATGAAGTTTCAAAGATTGGTAACTCTTCAACAAAATTTATGTTTTTAGTAGCATCTTAGCCTACAATTATGTTCTTCACATTTATTGAATCCAGGGGTGGTATTCTGATTCATGTTCTACACCAAAATAAAAACAAGTTTAATATGTTATGATTATGGTCTAGGTATCTTGAAAGAATAGGTTCTTTAAAAGATGAATATTTTTCATCTTCGATCTGTGTATTTGATGTAAAATGCTGATGCGGGATGCCTCTGGGGTCCCCAACAGTACCGGGAAGCCAGTTCCCTTCTACCTCCGAGGCCTGCGGGGAATGGATGAAAACTCAGGAATCAGATGCAGTTTTAAAAGGGCTTTACTATCACAGGTTCCGGTATACAATACAAGTGCAGGAAAAACCTCCGGATTCTGGGTTCCCAGCTAGGCCCCAGCCACATGTAAGCCAAGATGACTGCCACCACGTGTTGAGGCCCAACAGAGAATGGAGAGGATGGAGAAGTAAAATGCCAAGGGAAGCCAAAACGGCAAAAAAAGAGGTGAAAAGAGAGCTTCTTTTTTCTTGTAGCTTATTTTATAGCTAGAAATCCACCCAAACTCCCCAGCCTGGCCCATTGTGGGCTGGGTTATCTAGAGATGAAAACAGGAAAATAGGTCTATAGAAATGTAGCAACTTTAAGACTTCTGGCTGTTTACAATAATCCAGAGCCCATTCAAAGCCTCCTAGCAGAGCTGGGAGGAGTTATAAGCTAAATGTAACTTCCCCTGGCAGGGAGGGTCAAATGTCCTCAGGTACTTTCTCTCAGCACCTCACCTAGGCCCTTTTATATGTGGAAGCAACCCATGGAGCTGACCTCCTGGTAAGGGGCTTAACCAGCCCCCTGGCCAAGTCCAACACTGCTCCAAGGGTTGGCTCTCATGAGTGGGGAGAGACCATGCTGGCCAGACTTGGAATGGAGTTTTGGGCCCTGCCCTTTCCTCCGCCTCCATGCCAGCTGCCCCAGAAAAAGAGAGACCCACCCATGTCAGAACCACAGGTCCCTTGGCACGCGCCACAAAGCAGCCTCATGATATTTTTAGAAGATGCTGATTTTAGCATAAGGTTCTTCCCAAGTTCTTTCACATTTATACATAGTAAACAGTTATAGACAGGTTTTTAACTGATACCAGTAAGCCTAGCAAGAAGCCAGAGCAAACCACACATCATGCAGTCAGTCATTCGCAACATCCAGACTCCATAGTTCCTCAGAGCTCCATCCAAGAGAAAACCTGATCTGTCCCCTTTAAGTTTCATCACTAAATGCTCGAGTTGAGAGCCACCTACACGGTAAAAGCCTGGCAAGCTACCTGTGTTTTAATTACCAGTTATGCCAAAAAATTGTAACAATTATGGACCTCAGTTCCATGACCTGAAGAATGTTTTCGGGCTCCTCCTGTCCCTGGAGCAAGTAAATGCCCTTGGGTTACACTTGCTTGTGAGAAGACTAATGGAGGTGTTACTAGTGCCTACTCGAGCAAATCGATGAACAATTGGAAAACAGTGATACAGTGATACAGTGATCTTTTATAAGAGTTAAGTAATGTTCCACTGAGTATATTTACTTTTTTTTCAGTTGTATGTCATGAGTGGAGATTTTATGTTTCGAAATGGTGAACGATGCTGCTATAATTATGGGGGTCATATGCCATTAAAATGATTGTTTTCACAGTCCTGATACATGGTCAAGAGAGAAAGAACACAGGGCCAAGGATGTAACTCAGGGGTAGAGTAGCTACTGTACATGTCCTAGGCCAAGGTCTGATCCCAGACACTGCAGAAGAGAGGGAAAAAAAAGAATGTATCTTGTATATGTGAGGTCCTGGGTTTTATCTCTGCATGTCTTAGTATTGTTAGTTGTGTCCCCATCCACACTCTCATTTGCATTTGTTTCTTATATACACTATATGGGTATATACATATATAAATAGGTAATTTACACACATTTATATATGTGTATCTAATTATATATATGTAATTTTGACAAGTCTGAGAAAATATCTCCCTGTGGGTTTGGTTTGAGTTTCCATATCAACAAGTGATGCTGTACCTGATTTCCAATTAATCTATAAAGCAGTGCTGCTAATAAAAATGAAAAGGATGATGCTGGAATAAGAACAAAAATATACAATTTCAA
The DNA here is from genome assembly GCA_021461705.1 of Cryptotis parvus. Taxonomy (NCBI): domain Eukaryota; kingdom Metazoa; phylum Chordata; class Mammalia; order Eulipotyphla; family Soricidae; genus Cryptotis; species Cryptotis parvus. Next base: position 110,002 of record JAJIBD010020959.1, read on the forward strand.
CAAATAAAATAGGATTGAGAGCCCCTGAAATAAACAGACACCTATAGAAACACCTAATTTACAGCAAAAGTCAACCTGTAGAATGAAGAAAGGAAAGACTTTTCACACAGTTCTGAGAAAACTGGAAAGCTACCTAAGTAAGGAAAGGAAAGAAGAGAATTGTTATTAATATACATGCAAGAGTGACCTCAAAGTAGATTAATGACTTGCAGAAAAGATCTGAAATAGACAGAAAAGTATATAGGTGATATATCTCTTTACTTTGACCTCAGATTTGAATTTGGGTAATAATTCTAAAAAAGAAAAGGAACTCAAAATCCAAAATAAAAATAGGATTATACTGAAATCTGAAGATTTTACATGACCAACGATATGACTCAACAGCTGAAATGCAGGCTCTGCCTTTAGGGGACCTGGGTTCTATTTCTGAAAGAACTTGGCCTATTGATTACCATCAGAATCATTTCTTGAACATTAAGTTTAGTATAATCTTTGAGTTTCAACATGTGTTCTCCACAAAATAGCAAAATCTCCCCCACATAAAGCAAAATTTGAACTAAAGCATTCAATAATTATCATCATATGGTAAATATTAAAGAAAGTCAACCGTTTTTCTAAAGAAAATCATATATGGATTTTTTTCTGAATATAATAGCAAATATTTAGGCAGGCTATGGGAGGGGGGGGAATTGGGGACATTGATGGTGGGAAATGGTCACTGGTGGAGGGCTGGGTGCTGGAACACTATGTGACCGAAACCTCCAAATATGAACAACATTGTAATTGTATATCTCATGGTGGTATAATAAAATATTTAATAAAAAAGGCATTTATATTAGAGCTGAATGCTGGATTTAGAGGTGACTACAAGAGTATGCCACCAGCAAGTCAGAGTCTGGCAAGCTACTCGTGTCGTATTTGATATGCCAAATACCAATAACAATTATAGACCTCATTCCGATGACCTAATATAATGGTTTGAGGCTCTTTATGTTCCTGGAGCAAGCAGATGCCTTTGGGCTCTACTGGCATGAGACAGGACATATGGATATGTTACTGGTGCCCGCTCGAGCAAATTGATGATGAACGGGAAGACAGTGATACATTGAATGGCAAAATTGGAAATTTTTGAAATAGAAAATTCCTCAACAATAACATTGTGTGTATGAGAAGTAAAATGACTTGGTATTAATTTTTTCACTTAAGAGATGAAATGAAAACTAGAAAGACCTTTTATGAATGAATATAGGCCACTACAGATTAATATTTGTTTTGTTTTACTTGAGGCCACATCTGGTGGTACTGAGGGGACTAGTTCAGGTATCATGTAGTGCTGGGGTTCAATCTAGGTCTTCTACAAGAAAATCATGCTTGCAAAGACAGTTATAGCCTCACTTAAACTTAAAACTATAAAATCTAAAAATTATACTCAGTTAAAATCTTGTCTTAAATACATCTATCCAAAGACAATGCATGTTTTGAAAAGTTAGACCAGGAGAAGTACAACACTTGACACCTCACTCCTAAGTGTTATGTACACAATGCAAGAGATTACACAGTAAATAATTAAAACTAGCTCTTGCACTTTGAATGTGGAACTGAGTTACCAAGGGGGAAGGGAAGCAGGGCCACAACATGATAGAAGGGGATGAGAAGCAGACTAGAAATAACAAGAGCATAATGGTAGCAGGTCTTAAGTACTTTGGTGGTAGAGGGTAAATAAATATGTACACCACAAGAATAAACATAAACAGTGTTATAACCATGTTATTATATGAACTCTAAAAAGATTTTAACTGACAAATATACTCACATAAGCAAAATATGATAACACAGAAAATGTCAATTTAGCATCTATATAAAACTTATTTTATGAAAGAGAAAAACATAGACCTGCCTTGAAAAAAATATTTCAAGAAATATAAGGAAATAATAAAACTTAGAGAGGAAATCAATGAGTTGGAAACCAAAAAAAAAACAATCCAAAACATTAATGAAACCAAGAGCTGTTTTTTTGAAAAAATAAACAAGATTGACAAACTATTGGCAAGTCTTGTAACGACAGGGAAAGAGAGAACCCAAATCAACAGAATCAGAAATAAAAACGGTGACATCACATCAGAAACCACAGAAATCCAAAAGATCATCAGAGATTACTTTGAGAGCCTGTATGCCGTGAAACATGAGAATCTAGAAGAAATGGATCAATTCCTGAAGTCCTATAACCTCCCACGGCTGAAACAACAAGACCTCCAATACCTGAATAAGCCTATCACCATCGAGGAAATAAAAACAGTAATTAAAAGTCTTCCCAAACACAAAAGCCCAGGTCCAGACGGATTCCCTAATGAATTCTACCAAACCTTTAAGGAGGACCTACTGCCTGTCCTGTTCAAGCTCTCCCAGGAAATAGAAGAAACAGAAACACTCCCAAACAGCTTTTACGAGGCACATATCACCCTGATACCCAAAGCAGGGAGAGACAACACAAAGAAAGAAAACCACAGACCAATATCCCTGATGAACACGGATGCTAAGATCTTCAACAAAATACTAGCAAACAGAATCCAAAGACTCATCAATAAGATTATACATCATGACCAAGTAGGATTCATCCGGGTATGCAAGGATGGTTCAACATTCGCAAGTCAATCAACATAATACATCATATCAATAAGAGAAAAAATAAAAACCATATGATGCTATCAATAGACGCAGAAAGCATTTGACAAGATCCAGCACCCGTTCATGAATAAAACCCTCCAGAAAATGGGAATTGAAGGGACTTTCCTCAAGATAGTTACAGACATCTACCAAAAGCCCAGACGAGCATCATTATAAATGGGAAAAAGTTGAAAGCCTTCCCCCTGAGATCAGGGACAAGAGAAGGTTGCCCCCTCTCACCTCTTTTATTCAATATAGTACTGGAAGTACTTGCCATAGCAATCAGAGAAGAAAGGACATCAAGGGCATCCAGATAGGCAAGGAAGAAGTCAAGCTATCATTATTTGCAGATGACATGATATTATACCTAGAGAACCCTAAACTCTCTACCAAAAACTCTCTAGAAACAATAGATGCATATAGTAGAGTGGCAGGATACAAAATCAACACCCAAAAGTCGGTGGCTTTCCCTATATACAAATAATGAAAGACAAGAAAGGGATATTAAGGAAACAATTCCATTCACAATTGTACCACAGAAAATCAAATACCTAGGAATCAAGTGTAGCCCAAGAACATCTGCTTTCTCCAAGGACAGGAAGAGCCTCAAACCATTCTTCAGGTCATGGAATTGAGGTCCATAACTGTTACTGATTTTTGGCATATCAAAAAAAAAAAACACAGGGAGCTTGCCAG